>JALPQI010026815.1:0-16991 GCA_025490895.1 Thaumatotibia leucotreta
TCTCTGGTTTCAGTCCTTTCAAACAATTCGGCAACATACGACAGCGTTTCTTATTTTCATTCAAATACCTTTTTATTTCAGTAAAATTGTTCTGAGAATACGCTACCTATTATAAAAAAAAAAGTTACAAGCAGTTCAGATATTTTGCTTAATGCAGAAGATCAATTTAAAAGTTACGAGATGTCGAATGTGATAGTCCAACTTTTTATTCGATCCAACTTCATAAATAGGGGGGCTCTGTGTAAGTGTGATCTGATAAATGATAACTTTTTATCAGTAAAAGACTCGAGTTCGATACTTGACGTTTTTCGTGAAAAGTTTTCATGTAATATTTTTATTCATAATAAGTTATGACTTACACTTGGAATATCGCCAGAAACTACTGAAAATAAAGTATCAGTTTTCACGATTCAATTTCTATGAATAATGAACAACTGAATATCTCGTCCGTGGGAGTTCTTTCACTTCGTTTCATGACGTCGCAGCACGTTCCAGTCGTAAACGTGGGGAGCTCGAATAAAGACTGCAAATGGATGCAACATGCAACCATCATATTGAATAATTTCGTTCGCCTTGCACTTACTGCCACGTGCAGTCGGCGTGGGAAGTACAGGACGAGTAACTAAAGAAGAGCTATATGTAGATGTAAACGTTCAAGTGTCGTTTGTTGTATATTATATTATGCTAAACCTTTTCCGAGCAGGAAAATTATCTGCATCAAAGGCAAAAGGGGACAAGTGGATCAATAGTTTCCATGGATACCTCGGTAGCAATCTGTGAATCATTGTGTCTGATGAAACTGAATCTGTTTGAAACGGTTTAGTAAACATTAGTCCGAGACATCTCCATTTTGCCCAGACACACCTAGATATCGGGATTTCTTCAGAACGGATTTTAGATTTGGAAGAATTAAGTTTTATCTTTATTTTGAGTTATTAATGTTTATAAAGCAAAACTAACAATTTATCTTAATATGTAATATTAATAGCATAATTTTCTAAATATATTTGCTTAAATAAATAATAAATATGATGCCATAAATCAGGCAGTAAGTAATTTAAATAAGTCTGTCATCATTCCTACTGAATTACGTATCACTCGACATCCTAGACAGGCTCTTTGCAATAAATTTGGCTCAGCTCCCCGTTTAAATGGTTTCACTCAGCAATCTCAGCATTCCTTGTCGTGGTTGCGGCTAGTTAAACATTTTCATAATGTTTTTCATTTCGGCATGATTTTCTCCATAAAATAATATTTACTAGTAACATAATTTTGGATAAGGCAACTCGCAGATATTAAATCTCTGTTCAGTTATCTATACATGTGCAAGGCTAAATTGCTATAATGGTAGATTACTAAGCATCTCAACAATTATGTAGGGTTAGATAGGCATTTTTATAAAATATAGAGGCCACGTCGTTTACTTTCTAGTGATTTAAGTAACTTTTGAAGTAGCGTAAATATTAGGTACTTTTAATTGAGAATGCAAAGATGGCTAAGACTTGCTACTTGATGATACTTCAAAATAAGTTTCCATATATATATGAACACGTGATGTACGGATACCATACCCCTAGTGTAGCAACTTTAATTTTTCTTTTCCAAATTCAAACAATAAAAATGGGGTCTCAAGGGCTGCCCTGATACTGTAGATTCTTTAAGGAATCACCTGTTATTATTCTGCTTTATAGTTGTAGTTCCAGTGCAGATGTATTTTTTTCCAAATTCTGAGTGATATATAATATTTTTTAAATGATGCCACAACATATAACAGTACCCGCCAATAATATATCACATTCGTGACTTTTTGTATGAGAGTGTAGGTAGAGAGTAAGCGGCACATTTTCGCATGCATGTAGATAGTATATTATTTTGATACTTTTTCACAGATTAATGATGTATACCTATTGCAATTAAGTGTTGTGAATTACTATAGGAGATACAGCATATTGCTAAAAACGCTTTAGTAAAAAAAGTGAATTTTACTACGAAATCTATATCTAACACAAAATATCTTCACAAAAAAATCACTACATGATGCCAAGTTTTCTCATCGCTAGCATAAAGACCTATGCATAGACGACTATCTATAGTCGTAAGGTGGAAAGTGTGGAAACCACTTACAAATAAATAAAAAAGTTGTACTGAGAATAACCTGAATGTGTTACATTATTGGCCGGTACTGTATATAAATATCAGTTCAATACTAACCTGTAAATACAAAACACAGAATGGAGTAATCATTTTTAATAACGTAACAGCGCAGAATTGTGAAAAAATGAATGCCACTTTATCGAAAAAAAAACAGAATATTTATGAGAAAAGTGATAAGTTTTAACAAAACCAATAAATTATTAAATATGTAATAAACCAAACTGTATTTTTACTATTTTAAAAACTGCCCGGAATCTGTTATTTAAACTTTAACTTTTATTTTAACTTTCTCCTGACAAATCTTCTTTGTTTGTGGTATTCGAAATAAATGAAATTTACAGAACGTATATTTTAAGCTAGATCACATTTATCATTTAGTTATTGCTCTCCTAAGTCTTAGATATATTCTGTAAAACGTGAGTGAAATTTGAGAAAGACGTTTCGTATTGTGAATAAATACAAGAATTTGTAATAAAGCGTTAATGCTTTTATAATTTACTGGCTACTACTTTGTCTGGCTGGTTTTAATAATATAATATCATAGTAAAAAATGAAGAAAACAAACAAAATAATTGTCGGAGACATACTTAATTTATAAGTAAATTGTAGAGTTGTCTATGGTTGACAACGGCTTTTTCCTTTGTACTTCTATCATTACGTATCGACCTTTAATATATTTATTCTTATTAATTGTTATAACCGTGTTTCCTTGACATGGTGCCGAAAAAGATGTTCAGTTATATTTGATTTCTCGCGTTTATTGTTATTTCGAGTGATTATTCAGTGATTCAATAATAAATCCAAAATTAAAATCTCCAAATTTTCCCATAGAAGATTGAAGTACGTCAAAAATTGACAATCTCATTTAATTCCCGAAGTCGCATTAAAACTCCATCGTCATATTTGATTTTTAACGCAACTTGTCAAAGTGTCAATTCGAACTGGATAGTGACACAGACATATCTATTTATAGTAGTGCAACTTCATATTGCACGTGCAACATGGAGATGGAGAAAAAGAAATGGGATGCGGCTTTAAAGCAATACAAGTCTTCTATTGAACGTGTGGAACTAGCGTTAGCACGACACAAGGATTTTACCAAGGAAGATTTGGAGGTACGAAAAAATATTTTGAAGGAAGCATATACAAAATATAAAGAGTCGATCATAAATTTGCTAGCCTTAGACGTGCCCTGTGATGACGACGATGACATCGAAGACTGTTACATGAATACTTTGGCAAACATAGAACGTCTATTGAAGTCGAAGGTCTGTACGAATACTTCTATACAGCTCACAGAAGGTTCACAAGGCATAGCAAAATTACCATCTCTGGATATCCCAATTTACGACGGAAAGGATATATCCAGCTACAAGCCGTTCATTGAAATGTTCCGTGCTGTAGTCCATGAAGACACCCGGATTTCAAACATTCAAAGGCTTTGTTTCTTAAAGAAGTATTTGAAAGGAGAGCCATTACAAATAATTGATAGCCTACCAATTGTTGGTGAGTCATACGAACCGGCCCTACAGTTACTGGATAAAAGGTATGATAACCCCGCCTTACTTATTAATAGCCACGTCACCAGCCTACTGGATCTGCAAGGGTTGCATCGAGGCACGTCCCAGCAACTACGCGATTTTGTAGCATCTGTTAGGCAGCGTGTTAAAGCTCTTGAAAATCTAAAGCAACCCGTTAATAAGTGGAACGCAATCTTGTCGTGCATTTTAATACGCAAACTGGACCCATATACAGCAAGATTATTTCACGGTGACAGGGATACCACAACAGTTGTGTCTGTTGATGAGTTGTTAGAGTTCCTGGAAAAACGTGCGGCTACTCTCGAGGCCAGCCCAGCTGTCAACGATAAGGTACATAAGCCAGTAAGTAAGTCCGTGAATCTTGCAACGGTCAACAAGGTAGAAAAGCCACAAGTTCTGCAACTACACTGTTCTTTCTGCAATAAGGAACATAAATTATTCAAATGTCCCGATTTTCTTGCTCTCAAGCCGGAGCATAGAAGTGACTTCGCTGTAAAAAATAAGTTGTGTCTAATTTGCCTTACTTCTCATGTCAAAAAGTGTAGGTATAATTTTAAGTGCAATTTATGTCATTCCAGCCTTCACAAAACTTTGATACATGTACCAGTCGACCAGCCTGCACCGACGGCACAAGGGAGTGAATGTGAGAAACCTTCAGTAAGCATGCATGTTGCACAGGATACCAGCAACTATGTACTCTTACCAACAGCCAAGGTAATCGTAGTTGGAGCTGATAATAAGAGACACATAGTGCGAGCACTTTTGGACAGTTGCTCTCAAACTTCGTTTTGCACATCTGCATTTGCCAACCAACTAGGGTTGCCACAACATGAACTTCATAAAAATATTGGCACTTTAGGGGGCATTTACAAAAATAGCTTCGATAAATCTATTAATCTGACTATAGAGTCAACGGTTCGTGACTTCAAATTGGGTGTTACATGCTCAATTATATCAAAAATTACATCGAAGTTGCCGCAAAAACAAATAGACTTAAGCAACTTCGTAATACCAAAAAATATAGCTTTAGCTGATAAAGAGTTTCATATTCCAGGAGAAATATCACTGCTGCTAGCCAGTGATGTATTCTTCAAAATAATCCAAGATGGCAAAATAGAAGGCGGACCAGAGGATCCCATCCTGCTCAACACTCAGCTGGGATACATCATCTCGTCCACCAGCCAAACCGGTACCACTTCATCCATTGCTATGCATACAGTCGTTGAACCCGATCTTGACCACTGCGTTCGTCAATTTTGGGAGGCAGAGAAGGTTCCTGATATATATCATGAATCCCTGTCAGAGCACGAGTATCATCATCATCATCATCATCATAATCAGCCGAAAGACGTCCACTGCTGAACATAGGCCTCCCCCAAAGATTGCCACAATGACCGGTCCTGCGCCACCCGCATCCAGCGGACTCCTGCGACCTTCACCAGGTCATCGGTCCACCTTGTGGGGGGCCTACCCACGCTACGCCTTCCGGTACGTGGCCGCCACTCAAGAACCTTCCCGCCCCAACGGCCATCGGTTCTACGCGCAATGTGCCCCGCCCACTGCCACTTCAGTTTAGCGATTCGGAGAGCTATTTCGGTTACTTTGGTTCTGCTGCGGATGGTCTCATTTTTAATCCGATCACGCAGAGAGACTCCTAGCATAGCCCTCTCCATTGCCCTTTGGGTGACTTTGAGCCTTCTTATGAGACCCATTGTAAGCGGCCACGTTTCAGTACCGTATGTCATCACTGGCAACACACACTGATTAAAGACTTTCGTCTTCAAACACTGCGGAATATTGGACGAAAATATGTGTCGTAGCTTCCCGAACGCTGCCCAACCGAGTCGGATTCGACGATTGACCTCTTTCTCGAAGTTGGACCTACCTAATTGGATAGTTTGTCCTAGGTATATATATTCGTCTACAACTTCGAGTGTAAAGTCTCCGATTATTACGGGAGTTGGTGCTACATGGGAATTTGACATGATTTTCGTCTTATCCATGTTCATCCTAAGACCAACTCGCTCGGAGGCTTTACTGAGGTCAACGAGCATAGTACTTAAGTCCTCCAAGGTCTCAGCCAAGACTACTATATCGTCAGCGAATCGAAGGTGAGTGAGGTACTCGCCGTTTATGTTGATACCCAGCCTTCTCCAGTCCAGAGTCTTAAAGACATCCTCCAGTGCAGCGGTAAACAGCTTAGGGGAGATGACATCTCCTTGCCTACCTCCCCGCTGCAGCAGAATAGGCTTCGAACTCTGGTCTTGGAGTCGGACTGACATTGTGGCGCTCTCGTATAAACACTTCAACACCTCGATATAGCGGTAGTCGACTTGGCACCGTTGGAGAGACTGTTGTACTGCCCATGTTTCGATCGAATCGAAGGCTTTCTCGTAGTCCACAAACGCTAAACAGAGGGGCAGGTTATATTCTTCGGTCTTCTGTATAACCTGGCGAAGCGTATGGATGTGGTCTACGGTACTAAAGCCTCTTCGGAAACCGGCTTGTTCGGGAGGCTGGAAGTCATCAAGCCTGCGTGCAAGACGATTCGTAATGACTCTTGAAAACAGCTTATAGACATGGCTCAGAAGTGAGATGGGTCGGTAGTTCTTCAATAAAGCGTTGTCACCTTTTTTGAAGAACAGTACCACCACACCTCTGTTCCATGCCTTTGGCGTTCTCCCTTCCAGTAAGACGGAATTGAACAACTTCTGAAGGGCCGTAAGGATCGGTTTACCACCCGCCTTCAGAAGCTCAGCTGTAATTCCGTCCTCCCCAGGCGCCTTGTTATTTTTGAGCTGTTCAAGAGCCATTCTAATCTCTGATTCTAATTCTGGCTGATGTCCGGGATGTCTTCTGTATAGTGTCGGGTCAGTCTAGCTCTGAGGTCTTCCGCTAGATCAACTTCGGGTCTGCTAGTTGACGTGTACAGCTGTCCATAAAAACCCTCTATCTCACTCAGCAGCTCAGATCTGGATGTGACGATTCTACCATCCTCAGTCTTTAATTTGGCGAGCTGGCTTTGCCCAACAGACAGATCCCTTGCAAAAACTTTAGAGCCCTTGTTCCGCTCGATGGCTTCTTCTATACACTTGGTACGGAATTGGCGCATATCGCGTTTGAGGGACTTAGAGATCTGTCTGTTGAGCTGCCGGTATAAAGTCGCATCAACTGAGGATTGTAGAACCAGTTCACTCCTTTTTTCCATTAGCTTCTGAGTGGAGTCTGAGAGCTTTCTGGTCTTATTTGTCCGCTGGGCCTTAAAAAACTTAGACCCAGCGCTATGGACAGCTTCCACAAACCCGTCGTTGAATACGTCCACGTCATCGCCTAGGCAATCGAAACGGTTTTGGAGTTCCAGCTGAAAGCTCTCGGGGTTTTGGAGATGGAGTGCAGGACGGAGCGTAGACTTCATCAGTCGCGAGCGTTCTAGCTTAGGACATATATTCAACGTGCCTCTTACCAGGCGGTGATCGCTACCGGTTTTAACCGTACTGATCACAGAAACATCGTTGAATATATGTCTCTTCGTCGACATGATGAAGTCGATCTCGTTTTTAGTTGCACCGTCGGGACTCATCCAAGTCCATTTTCTGTGCTCGCGTTTCTTAAAGAAGGAGTTCATCATGTAGAGTCCCTCCTTCTCCAAGAAACCAGCCAGCAAATGGCCCCGGTTGTTCCGACGTCCAACCCCAAATTGCCCCACCCTCAGTTCGTCACCATCTCTCTTGCCCAGTTTCGCGTTGAAGTCCCCCATAACAACGGTGAAGTAGGTTCTGGAGCTATGCATGGCTTTTGAGATATCATCATACATAGCCTCCACCTCGTCGTCGGAGTGTGTCGAAGTCGGCGCGTACACCTGTATGACCTTCAGCGAGTATCTCTCAGATACTCTGAGTATAAGGTACGCCACCCTAGCCGACACACTCTCGATCTTCACCACGTTGTTTACGAGGGACTTGTGGACGATGAACCCGACACCTCCCTGGGACTGTTGGTCGCCCTCCCGGAAATAGAGCAAGTTGCCGGACTTTAGGATTATCGTGTCCTCGCCCTCTCTTCGGACTTCTGACAATCCCACAATGTCCCAACGCAACTTGCTCAATCCTTCCTCCAGTTCCACTAACTTTTCGTCGGTCCGCAGTGTACGTGTGTTGTACGTTGCCAGGGCCAGAGGTCGTCGGTGGTGGTAGCCGGATCTTTGCCGGAGATTCTTAGCACCCCTGACCCCGCTAGCACCCTGGCCGCTACCATAACCAGGGCACCGGGGGTCGCCGGAACCTCGGGGCCGCGGCCTTTTTTGTCCTATCATTTTGGGGGGTATTTGCCATAATCGCCACGCTTGGCATGCGGGTTGGCGATCGCAGTGTCTCCACCGCACTTTAGGGATGCTGCTGCCCATCCCCCGGTGGTCTTGGTCGTAGTTTTCAGACATACCCGGGTCAAGTGTATGATCAGTAACACTTTAGTCCCTTAGTCGACTCCTACGACACCCACGGGAAGAGTTGGGGTGGTGACAAATGTATTCTTACTGCCGTCACCACACGGCCAATGTGGCCAATGGAGCACGAGTATAGCGAAAAGGTATTTCAGGAGTCGGTAACCTTAAAAAATAATACATTCGAGGTCAAATTTCCGCTCAAGGTTGAATTGCAGGATGTTGACCCTTCCGATTCATATGCGATTGCCTTGCAACGTTTATACAGCCTAGAAAGGCGATTTACAAAGGATCCTGTCTATCATGATTTATACAAAAAATTCATACACGAGTACCTGGAACTAGGTCACGCGAGAATCATTGATACAAAAAACAGTGATCCTCAAAGTGATCCGTTGATATATTTGCCACATCATGCAATTTTGCGTCCTGACAGATTGACAAATAAGTTGCGCGTTGTCTTTGACGGGAGTGTCAAAACAAAAAACGGTCTCAGTTTGAACGATATAATGTGCCAAGGTCCTCCAGTGCAAAGATCTTTGTTTGATATTATAATGCAGTTTCGAAGGCATAAGTATACACTGCAATGTGACATTCGACACATGTATAGGATGATTCTAGCTCATCCAGATTACAGGCGGCTGCAGAACATTTTGTGGCGCGAAGATGGAGTTATGATCGTCCTGCAATTGCAAACAATTACATACGGTTTGACCTCGTCGTCATTTTTAGCAACAAGATGTCTCATCGAGTTGGCAAGAAGGCACAAAGAAGAATATCCACTTGCTAGTGAGGCGATCATAAATAGCTCTTATGTCGATGATATTCAAACTGGCAATGACACCTTACAGGGCTTAGTGCAGCTTAAAGACGAGCTCATTTCAATTATGAAGCTTGCTAACTTCAAGCTTCATAAATGGATTTCAAACAGCTCAACATTGCTAAGCGTTCTGCCTCCAGAAAGTTTAGGTTTCAATACCAAAGACATCGATCAAGACAAATCAGTGGTCAAGATATTGGGCTTGTCTTACGATGCGAAGGCTGACGAGTTCCAGCTGAGTGGTCGCGTTGTAAACCCCGTGGAATCTCCGACTAAGCGGAATGTTTTGAGCGCTATCAGCAGGCTGTTTGATCCGATGGGATTTGTTGGTCCTGTCACTATGAAGGCCAAACTCATTTTAAATTTGCTTTGGCAAAATGATCTTCAGTGGGACACACCACTGCCCAATGATTTAGTGCAAATATGGGAATCATTTTACACAAATCTTACAAATATGCCGACCATTCACATTCCCCGATATTTGGAATTGGCAGATGCAGATGAAGTTCAGTTGATTGGTTACTGTGATGCATCTACTCAAGCATATGGCTGTTGCATTTATATTAAAGTCAAGACAAAGGGTGTTGTTCACATTCACTTGCTTTGCTCTAAGTCCAGGCTGGCAGGTGTAAATTCTAAATTAACCATACCCAAATTGGAACTGAACGGTGCGCTTTTGCTAGCAATGGTTATGAGAAATGTAGCTACTAATTTAAGCATTTCTGATGTACATTTATTTTGCGATTCAAAGATTGTTCTCAGTTGGCTGGAAATTTCAACTGTGAAGGTTCCTGCTTACATTGGGAATAGAGTTCGCGAAATTAACAAATTGGCTGAAGGTATGTTCTGGCATTTTACTCCGGGCTTACTAAATCCCGCTGATATTCTCTCTAGAGGGTCAGATCCGCAAAATCTGGCTGAAAACATGCTATGGAAGCATGGACCTGATTATTTGACTGATTGTGACAATTACAATTTGTTTTTATCCGAAGTGGAAAAACCTTTTTATACCTACAGTGACGAATATGAAACATGTTTGACAGTCGTGGATAATGTGCCAATACATCCATTCTTTGAGAAATATTCAAGTCTTTACAAAACCGTAATTGTGATGGCTTACATACTGAGATTTATTAACAAATGTAGAAAAAACGTCATTGAGGCAGGAAAAGTTTCTCTCACGGAGTATAGGGCAGCTTTCATAATGATAATTAAAGCTATTCAGACTCACTATTTTGCTGAAGAAATGAAATGTATTGCAGAAAAAAGACAAATTAAGGGGCAACTTTGTCGTCTTTGTCCATTTTTAGACAAAGAATCAGTATTAAGAGTTAGCGGCCGATTGCAGCATTCAGATTTAGACTTTTCAAAAAAGTTCCCCATTATTTTGCCAAAACATTGTCATATAACGATATTAATTATAAGACAAGAGCATTTAGCTATGTTACACGGTGGCTCGAAACTTATTCTTGGTAATCTGTTTCAGAAATATTATATTATCAATTCTGTACGAGAGGTAAAGAGTGTCATCTTTAAGTGCGTTATTTGCCGTAGACATAAAGCCGAAGCGTCAAAGCAGTTAATGGGTTCGCTTCCTAAAGACCGTGTTACTCCTGATCGGGCCTTTAAAAAGGTGGGCTTAGATTATTGCGGCCCATTTGACATTAAGCAGTCCTCAAAACGAAACAGCATCATCACAAAGGGGTATGTTGCTTTATTTATTTGCTTTGCTTGTAAAGCTATTCATTTAGAGGTAGTCTCGGACATGTCCACAAATACATTCCTGGCAGCACTTAAGAGATTTATCGCTCGCAGAGGAGTTCCCACTGATATATACTGTGACAACGCCTCAACTTTTAAAGGTGCCAGTAATCAGCTGCGGGAGTTGTACAATTTACACAGCAGTGAGGAGTTTCAGAGTGCCGTGCACAATTATTCTCTCCAAATGGAAATAGCATTCCATTTTATCCCACAATTCAGTCCCAACCATGGTGGTATTTGGGAGCGTGGTATTCAATCCTTTAAATTCCATTTAAAAAGAATTTCTGGCTGCAAAACGTTCACATATGAGCAATTTAACACAATTACAATAGAAATCGAAGGCATCTTAAATTCACGCCCCCTCATGCAGCTTACCACGCAAGATAATAATGATTTTTCTTGTTTGACTCCGGGCCACTTTTTAATTGGTTGTCCGATTATGGCCATTCCTCAACATGATTTAACTGATATATCAACTAACCGTTTACAATTTTGGCGAACTTGTGAACAAATAAAACAACATTTCTGGAGGTTTGGTCGAAAGATTATTTATCTTCTTTAAACGAACGCACGAAATGGTATAAAGATCTGCCTAATCTCAAAGAGGGCGCTGTAGTTCTTTTGATAAATCTTAACACCCCACCTCTTCATTGGCCTCTAGGAAGGGTCACTAAAATATTTAGTGGCTCTGATAATAAAGTAAGAGTTGTAGATGTTCGAACAGCTGATGGTAAAATACATCGTAGGGCTGTGTCTAAATTAGTTATTCTGCCAGTAGAATAATTTTATTATTTAATTTTTAGAAACTGTACCTAAGGCACCTAAGCAAGTTTCTTAGGTTCCGTTAATTCATTTGTTTATGTACCTACTAATGGAGTATAATGTTAATTTAATGTTTTTTATGTTTCTTACTATTCAAGACACTCATTATATTCCTTTCTCCGGGGCAATTATGTCGGAGACATACTTAATTTATAAGTAAATTGTAGAGTTGTCTATGGTTGACAACGGCTTTTTCCTTTGTACTTCTATCATTACGTATCGACCTTTAATATATTTATTCTTATTAATTGTTATAACCGTGTTTCCTTGACAATAATTTATGTTTATTTTATTTGTTTTCTGTTCACAATATGTGAAATCTTATGAAGTACACCTAATAAATCATCTGAAACTTTGAATATCAAAATTAAAGCAATAAATCCTCAGGGAAAAACTTTACATTATTTATTTTAGGAACATAGTTCAAAGTTGCAAAATTGGCTTAAGGAGAATTGTTTTTTCTTAATGAAGAAAATGTTGCCTGGACCTAAAATGTAAACCTGAACTCAAGACGTTTTATTTTATTTTGTTGAAATAACGAGACATTAAATGAAGTATCTACGAGTTCTGTCTTAGCTCAGACTTTGAAGAAAAACTCGATCTAAAATTAGCAAGACTCGATTCCAAAAACACCGAGACATGGGGACTGATATAAAAGCTTTTTAAAAGAGAAATATAATCCGGACTTAAGGAGTTGTCATTCAAACACGGAATTGTCTTCACTGTTACGTTTTCTTTCCTCAAATTTTGTTACAGAGGCGTGATATATTGCCTAAATTGATGAAAAAGGAACTTTTGTGTTTGACTTTGATAAATCAGAGTATTAGGAATTGTTAACAATGATTGAATAATGTACTTATTTTTTAGAAGAAGAATGTCTTCAAAGGATAACTATGTTATTTTGTATGTTTTGAAGGAATATTTTTGTAAGCCATTCTAATGGTTTCACATTCTGCGATATCATTACTCTTTAGAACTCTTATCTAATTCTCCTACAAGTGACCCCGTTTGAAAATAATTACGTAACCAATCTGTTTTAAGGATTCCTTTTGGATAGATAAAAATAAATCGTTTTCACTTCCTTTTTCATTCAAATTATTTTTTACTCTGCAGTCTAAACTCAATTTAAATTATTATTTCTAACTAAAAAAAACCTAAGTATTCTAGTTTCGATTGACCGATCGTTCTGGTAGATTAACGACCAGGTTAAGCATTTAAATACGAGAAAACTGTCTCAAGCGAAACTACTAAAGTGGAGTTTCATCAAGTTTAAAAGCACTTTCCTGTATTCGCTAAGCGTGACTACACGGGCAGTATCATAAATTTAACTGTTCGACTAGTGTGCCGGTACGTTGCTGCAAAACCAATGGGTGTAAAATCTCACCACCCACTTACGAGAATGTAGGCGAATTATTGCATCCCTTTTGCAATTTGAGTAGGATATCATGACATGAAGTAGGTAGACTAGGTAGGCATCTATTTTCGTTGCAACGCTAACGCGAGAGATGCCATCGAAAGATAGAATTGAAGACAGTCCCGCTGTTCAAAACCGTTATGACGAAGTGGATATTTTTGGATAATTTCCCCAAAAGTTAAAACATTTTGTTACCATCGGCTATAAATTATTTTGTGGAATAAGTAGGCAAATTATTCATGATTATGCTAATGGCGTCAATAAATGTCTAGAAGCGGCTGCTAATTTTCTCTAGAAATTGGTATTAATAATCAAATTGTAGCTCGTAGTATCCATAAATTGGAACACGTGTTGTGAGTTTAATAGAAAAAACTGTACATAATACCAGTTTTCAAAAAGTACCCTTTTAACGGAAAATAGAAATTACACATCTATCCTTTCTTTTTTCACTTCGCCAAAGTCACATTACATGCATGTGCTTTTAAATAAATGTACTGGTGTATAGCACAACATCCGAATTTATGAAACTCCAGCTAAGAAATTCATGATAAACGAAGGCTTTATGGAAAATTATGATTAAGAATCACGTCCGACGCGTTATCGAAGGAACGTAGGTAAAGGTGAAAGCCGTTTTGTGTATGTTGCTATTTCACTTAATTCAGTATATATTTTATAAGGTTCGCTTAACTCGTAACCTTTTACGAGTTAAGCGAACAAACGCTTCCATGATAACAGCACACTGCGCTCATCAACCCGCATAGCTGATGTAGGCCAAAAAAGCTGCTAGTCTCAAATATGGGACTGAGCCAACCAAGTCTATCGCATGTGTCCGGATGAGTGTGCAAATATAAGCACTAAGTGGATGCCACAAAGTGGACACGGGCGGGACTATTATTACTTATCTATAGAGGCCGGAATCCGGGAATTGTGGAGGTCATGGGTCATAGGAGAGGCCTTTTACTCGATAGTCAGGTGCAATCCACTACGCTACAGGTCACAATTCGGCTGGCCCTGACCCTGGCATTGAATGCGGTGGTGAAGAACTACGCTCCTGATGATCACGACCCTCAAACCTTAAAGACTCTACTAAGAGGAAGAGAATTACATACCTATGCTCTAAAGAGTTTGAAACGTCGGATTGTAAAAAACATGTAAGTGCGCTAAAATCCGTTTTCATAGTCTTACTTAATTGTAACGTAAATATTTATTCGTGATTTTTAGGTACTAGGTGTTTTACTTTCATAAATGATTTATTAAATATGACAAGCTATAACACAAACTTAGAATGTTACAACTAGAATCATTGACTTTTGTAAAAGTTTGATATTTTTTCCGTCGTCTATTTAAACAGATGATAGTTTGATCCGCTTTGACGAGGGTGAGGTAGCCGATTATGTGGTTAGAAATTCAATTTCATCTCCGACTCAAAACTTTATGATAGATATGGCTATTGTAGCCTATCAGAAGTATGAAAACAATAATGGATGGATATAAAAATACCAATACTTTGAAACATTAAAGTTCTGCTGGCATTAACGAAAACTTACTAAAGCTAGAAATGGAAAAGTTATGGTTATAAACTTATAAAATTTTCAATAACTGGTCTATATATTTCGGTAGAAACCTGGGTTTCCAATATCAACTGCGAAGAAAGGTTGTAAATAAAGTGCCCGTACACAATAAAGAGCCTTTCTCAAACAATATATTGTCCTAATATTCGCTGTAATAAAAGCGGTGGGTTTTTGAATGGCGCGGAATTTCCACACGTAACTAAGTAAACTTGTCGTTCAGATTTTTATTGTTTTTATGTGACATGTAGTGATCGGTACGTTGGTTGCGTAACTTTAACAAAAGTTGTCAAGTGGACATGAAAGAGCGCATACATCCATAAAATAGACATATCTACACACTCAAACATTGTCAGTTCAAAATTCCGAGATAGGCAATCAAATCGGATACAGATTGTTTAATTATACTCGTATTTTTCTTGGCTTAAGTGTTCCCAAATGTAAATTTTGAAGTTTTGTTAAAGTTTTGCACCCATAGTTCTGATCACTTGATATGGCAGATCATCTACAAGTATTTAGTTACCTGTAGGTACTTAAAAAAACCGGCCAAGAACATGTCAGGCCATGTTCAGTGTAGGGTTCCGTAGTTATTCAAAAACGGCTGGGCCGATTATGTTCAAAATAGTTTTTTTAAAAGTACTTTATAAGCCCTCTGTTCATGATTTTTTTCTAATTTTTTAGATCTACGGATCAAAAGTCAGAGGGGGGGGGGACACAATTATTTTTCTACGGGAGCGATTATCTCTGAAAATATTGACATTAGAAAAAAATATTCTTTCAAGACCCTTATTCTTTTTAAGAGACATATTCAATGATACCCCACACTATAGGATTACATCAAATAAAAAAATCATACTCACTTCACCAGTTGGGGCGTAAATAAATAAATATCATGGTATCATGGACATTAATTACACAAATAGACCTTCTCCGACGATAAAATCATCATTGAAACCTTGAGTTGTCGATACTACGCGACGATAAAATACATGAATAATAGTTACTACAGTACATACTTTAATAAATAGAAAACAATCGTGACCAAAGAACAATTAATACATATTTGTGATAAAAGTACGGATAAAACTGTCCTAGCCGGCATTTGAACATGGTCACTACCAACCAAGATACGGAGGCTGACAAAATAATACATATTCAGTATAAAATCTAACTTCCCTTGTCGTCTTTTTCTTCACAAATCGAATTAAGACGTTATCCTGAAAGTCTCAAAAACTTGAATAGGTATCGTAAAAGGAAAATGCTTAATTTTATTATCTCTGCAGCATGAAGGAATCTTTACAAAGAGCACCGTAAAGTGGTCAATATAAAAGTATCGCAAAAGTTTCGAGGAATTCTCTAATTGCTACTGTTGCAACCTGTAAATCGCATGACAAAGGGAGGTAATAAGAGTAATAAATTGCCTTGTTTTTGGTTGCGCTAAGGAGGCCGGCCCGCGGTTTGGATAAATGTGAAAAGTTGGTGCTAATAGAGAGCTGTACAGTCGCCGTACCATGAGTTTTCAAATGTCCGTTACATTAGGTTTTACTTGATATATTAAGCATTCTATCGCGTTCGCCCCAATAAATAAGTGCAAGAGTGATATAATACTTTACGTGTCGAGTAACAACTAACGTAGCCGATATTTGAAAACTTACACGTAAAGGTGCGTTCAAACTAAAAGGCTTATTCCCACCTGTTACCACCAACTTGACACCAGTGGTAACAACTGGGAATTTTTTTCCCACCTGTTACCACTGGGAACAACTGGGAATTAAAATTCCCAACTGTTACCACCAATAAGTTTAGTGGTAAGAGATGGGAATTTGAATTCCCAGTAGTTACCACTAAGTTAATATTTAGTCCTATTGCAATAGGATAGTGTACCTAGTAGGTAGCCATAAATTCTGTTATACAATGGTAACAGAGACTATAATTATTATAAAATGTTTATACTACAAATAAAGACGAATTACAATGATTTTTTATTCAAAACAAGAATATTTCAATATTTCATTTTTCGTGTAAGTACCTAAAACCTTGTAGTAGTTATAATAATCTTAAAAAAGGATTGAGATTCGTAATCAGTCAAAACAACACGATGAAAAATGAAAGTTATCCCTTCTACGAGCCGGTCACCCGTCATCCCTTTTTACCTGCCCCTGTGATAATCAAGTCAGTTCACTTACAAGCGTGTAAGAAATAAGTGCAAGTATGGACACATTAAATTTTATTAAAAGAGGGCGAGGGACAGTTTTATTATACGGAGGTTATGAATATTATGTAAAACGTAAACATCCATCTGGTCTATTTGTGTGGGTATAAATAAAGTAATATTCATAAAATTTGCTCCTTATTAATAACTGGCAAAGTATTTTGTGTATATTCTATTAAAACCAAGCACATTACTAGTAAAGTACTTGGTGGTAACCACTGGGATTTATTTTTCCCAGTAGTTACCACTAATTTGATTGGT
>JALPQI010026816.1:0-19098 GCA_025490895.1 Thaumatotibia leucotreta
TGACCTCAATAGGTATAGTCGTCTTCCAAAACAACATACGCGTGAATACATTCTCTTGGAGTAAAATCGTCAAGATTTCTTTCAAGAGGAAACAGTTCTTTATTCAACTGAAGAGGGAACCGGTAAGTTATTATGTTTTAGTGCCAGATTGGTCTTTTTAATCCGGGTTACAAAGAATTCAGGAAAATCTTTAATAGGCATGATCAATGGCAAGTCAAATCAACATCTTTGTTCGAACTGTCAAAAGGAACGCGATTTTTAAGTTCTTTCCAATTTATTAAATAGAAGTTCTGTACAAATATGACTGCAATCTATGTTTTAGTAATAATTTCTTCGTGTATTATGTCGTTCCTAATGTAATAGTAGATTGTGTCACAAGGGATCAAAATGGTATATTTCCGGCGTGGGCGGTATATTGAATCCAGAGCGTAATGATAATGAAGGATTCAAGCCTTAACGCCCAAGACGAAATAATTTTGATACCGTGTGACACATACTGCTTTTCACACCACCTATGAGAAAAATAAAAGATATATTTTACATATTTCATATTTATGCAAATAATCGATTCTGAAGAAATTTTTATCAATTATGAACATACTGTTTATGTTCATATTTAATTGTATTTTTTTGGGCTGGCAATAGAAAGTCCTTGAACAGAAAAGTGCCACTTTGATCTCTCCTAGCAGGGAAGAAAAGACCCGTATTCGAATAGGTGGTGTGAAAATGAATTTATTTTAACTTGTCATCATCCCTTTTCTAATAAAAACACGTACCAAATGAAAAATCATTTTTCCTAACTAGTACGGAAAAGTAAAGTTTGCGCTCACTTCGTGTGCGTAAATTTCTCTTTTTAAGGCACTTGTTATGAAAAAAATTGTTCGATACACGTGTAAAAACTTTTTAACTCGTTCGAAATGTACTATTCCAAAACAAGTAAATCTGCCACTAAAAAAAATTGTAAAAATAGTCAGAAAAAAAACACTTCTTCTCGGGTCATGTGTAGGGTTAGAAGAAGTTAAACCAAGGGTCGATTTTAATTATAATGTAGATGAACAGCCGATAAAGTGTTGTCTTTTATTCCAGTCCGAATCCTACGACACAGTACTCGGCTTCAACATGCGTTCAGGAAGAGCCGCTAAAGCCCTCTGGCGATGCAGCGTGGAACGCCACGGTTTCTTCCGTCTAAGAGCCCCCAGAAGAAGGCCCCTGCTTGGGGCCTTAGGGGCCTTGGCTGGAATAACGGCCCCCACAGTTCCTAGGACTGAAACACAAGCGTTAGAAGATGCGAGAAGATCGAGATCCAGTAACAGAACTTTTGTCAGGTAAATAGTCCTTTATTTAGCAGCTTTCTGCCGTCTTTTGGCCCCTAGAAGGCCCCTGCTTGGGGCCTTAGCTGGGATAACAGGCCCACAGTGCCTAGGACTGAGACAAAAGCGTTAGAAGATGCGAGACACAAGCGTTAGAAGATGCGAGAAGATCGAGATCCAGTAACAGAACTTTCGTCAGGTAAATAGTCCTTTTCTTAGCAGCCTTCTGTCGTCTTTTGGCCCCTAGAAGGCCCCTGCTTGGGGCCGTAGCTGGGATAACAGCCCCCACAATGCCTAGAACTGAGACAAAAGCGTTAGAAGATGCGAGAAGATCGAGATCCAGTAACAGAACTTTTGTCAGATAAATAGTCCTTTTCTGAGCAGCCTTCTGTCGTCTTTTGGCCCCTAGAAGGCCCCTGCTTGGGGCCTTAGCTGGGATAACGGCCCCCACAGTGCTTAGGACTGAGACAAAAGCGTTAGAAGATGCGAGAAGATCGAGATCCAGTAATAGAACTTTTGTCAGGTAAATTGTCCTTTTTTAGCAGCCTTCTGTAGTCTTTTGGCCCCTAGAAGGCCCCTGCTTGGGGCCTTAGCTGGGATAACAGCCCCCACAGTGCCTAGGACTGAGACAAAAGCGTTAGAAGATGCGAGACACAAGCGTTAGAAGATCGAGATCCAGTAACAGAACTTTTGTCAGGTAAATAGTCCTTTTCTTAGCAGCCTTCTGTCGTCTTTTGGCCCCTAGAAGGTCCCTGCTTGGGGCCTTAGCTGGGATAACAGCCCCCACAGTGTCTAGGACTGAGACAAAAGCGTTAGTAGATGCGAGACACAAGCGTTAGAAGATGCGAGAAGATCGAGATCCAGTAACAGAACTTTTGTCAGGTAAGTCCTTTTCTTAGCAGCCTTCTGTCGTCTTTTGGCCCCTAGAAGGCCCCTGCTTGTGGCCGTAGCTGGGATAACGGCCCCCACAGTGCCTAGGACTGAGACAAAAGCGTTAGAAGATGCGAGAAGATCGAGATCCAGTAACAGAACTTTCGTCAGGTAAATAATCCTTTTTTAGCAGCCTTCTGTAGTCTTTTGGCCCCTAGAAGGCCCCTGCTTGGGGCCGTAGCTTGGATAACAGCCCCCACAGTGCCTAGGACTGAGACAAAAGCGTTAGAAGATGCGAGACACAAGCGTTAGAAGATGCGAGAAGATCGAGATCCAGTAACAGAACTTTCGTCAGGTAAAGAGTCCTTTTTTAGCAGCCTTCTGTCGTCTTTTGGCCCCTAGAAGACCCCTGCTTGGGGCCTTAGCTGGGATAACAGCCCCCACAGTGCCTAGGACTGAGACAAAAGCGTTAGAAGATGCGAGAAGATCGCGGTCCAGTAATAGGACTTTTGTCAGGTAAATAGTTTTTTCTTTAGCAGCCTTCTGCAGTCTTTGGGTCTCAAGGAGACGCCGTGTTTAGGACTGGGAAATAAGAAGCGTGGAGATCGTGGTCGAGTAAAAGGACATTTGTTAGGTTAGGACACTTCATCTAGGCTTCTTTTTTAAATAGGAAATATGTACAGTCCAGTCCCCGCGGACGTATGGTATTAGTAGTAGTCGTAGTAGTATCCCAGATTAAATGAGATTTAAAATAAGAAAAGGGTTGTAAAAAGGCGAACTTATTACTACATTATGTTCCAAACACTTTAGGACCAAGTCACGAGGTAGTATTCCATTTCCATTTTAATTTTTGATATTAGTTTGGTTGGCTTGGCCCAAGATGTAAAGGTTAGTTGTCTGGCAATGCTTATGCATTTTTTTAAAGTTCTCTTAATGTTTTAGAATTATAACTAACGTGAGACTCAAACATATTTAAATATTTATCGCACGGGTTACTCACGTAATTTAAGTCGATAATTGCTCGACATGTTTCGATCCATTTAGAGGATCCTCATCATAGAGTATCCGCGACCAAAGCCCGACGTGTACTGCGGGCTTGCGCTCTGCTAGAGCGGGTGCTTAAATTACGTGAGTAACCCGTGTGATAAATATTTAAATATTCTCTTAATGTGTTGTTTATTTTGTTACTATATCATACGCCCGAAGCTGTTACTATACATATCATACGCTCGAAGCTGTCCAATGTTGCCAAGGAGTGTCAACTTTATCTACCCATAATTTCTAAATCACAATTTACACAATAAATCCGCCGCAGGCTTCGTCAAGATGCTACAAAATGGAATCAGCTTCGTCATACTCACCAATGACAATATCCGCAACAGGCTTCGTCAATAGAACACAAAAAAAGGAAATGTTAATTGTTAATTTCTAAATTGTACTAATCTTTCAGACGCAGCAGTTCCCGGACGCGATCGCGCTCCCCCGGCAAGCTGTCCCTGGGAGCTCCCGCGGCGCCGCGGGGCTCCAGAGTCACCGGCCACGAGGAGCCCCCGCCTAGGGCTGCGTGGACCGCTGTGGCTGACAACGAGTATGTATATATACCAGTGGCAGGGTCGCCATGTAACCGAACCCAGACGCAGTTCCCGGCAAGCTGTCCCTGGGAGCTCCCGCGGCGCCGCGGGGCTCCAGAGTCACCGGCCACGAGGAGCCCCCGCCTAGGGCTGCGTGGACCGCTGTGGCTGACAACGAGTATGTATATATACCAGTGGCAGGGTCGCCATGTAACAGTAAACAGACGCAGTTCCCGGCAAGCTGTCCCTGGGAGCTCCCGCGGCGCCGCGGGGCTCCAGAGTCACCGGCCACGAGGAGCCCCCGCCTAGGGCTGCGTGGACCGCTGTGGCTGACAACGAGTATGTATATATAAGTCAAAGTCAAAGTCAAAGTCAAATAATTCTTTATTCAAATTGGAATAGCAACAAACTCTTTTGAATCGTCTAGATATGAAAACTACTTCCGGTTCGAACCCTACACCGCTGACCCAAGAAGAACCGGTAAGAAACTTGGCGGGAATTATTTTTTCAATCCATGATGGTACATCTTACAACTAACATGCATTAAAAAAAATACATAAAATTGATTTTAAATAAATAGAAATATAATAATAATAACAAGAGATGTAAAGTCTCTAAAAGTCACAACATTTATAAGTAATAATTTATAGAGAAGCAAGGTTTCTCTCCGAATAGGTATATAATAATAACATTATATAATGCACGTTTGGAGATGTATAGGGTCTCCAAGCGTAAATTATCGTAATTGAATGTCATGACTTTAACAAACTAATAATTAAATCCTAAATTACTCCCACGGTGTTTTATCATTCATGTAGTCTTGTGTACTATAATAAGCTTTAGATATAAGTTTACGCTTTACAAAATGCTTAAATTTGTTGACTGAAAATTCAGTAACATTTACTGGAAGTTTATTATAAAATCTTACACAATTACCCATGAATGATTTCCTAATTTTATGGAGCCGAGTGGCGGGTACTGCGAGCTTATGTTTGTTTCTAGTATTAATATTATGTATGTCACAGTTTTTCCTAAAATTCATAATATTTTTATGTACATACATAATATTCTCATAGATGTATTGAGAATACAATGTCATTATATTAATAACCTTAAACTTATCTCTAAGTGAGTCTCTAGGGCTCATTTTATATATCGCTCGAATAGCCCTCTTCTGCAGAACAAAGATAGTGTTAGTCTCTGAATTGGCAGCACTGCCCCATAATAAAATGCCATACGACATAATGCTATGAAAATAACTAAAATATACTAACCGAGCTGTATCGACGTCAGTTAATTGACGGATCTTGCTCACTGCAAAAGCTGCAGAACTCAGTTTATTCGAGAGATTAGATATGTGAGGACCCCACTGAAGCTTAGAGTCTAGTGTTATACCAAGAAAGACTGTACTTTCAACTATTTCCAATTCCTCACCTTTCACAAATATACTAGCCTGTTGATGTTTTACGTTACTTGTAACAAATTTAATACATTTAGTTTTTTTCTCATTCAACATTAAGTTATTCATATTAAACCAGTTTACTACTTTCGAAATAGCATTGTTTACATCATTCCAAGCTTGTTGCTGTCGTTTGACTTTAAAAATAAGTGAGGTGTCGTCAGCAAACAATACTATGTCATGGTGGGTCTCTATGAGATGTGGCAAGTCATTTATGTAGATAAGGAAAAGGAAAGGCCCCAATATAGATCCCTGTGGTACACCCGTGGAGACCAATGACCCCGGTGATCGCTGTCCACTCACATCAACCCTTTGTATTATACCGGTGGCAGGGTCGCCATGTAACAGTAAACAGACGCAGTTCCCGGCAAGCTGTCCCTGGGAGCTCCCGCGGCGCCGCGGGGCTCCAGAGTCACCGGCCACGAGGAGCCCCCGCCTAGGGCTGCGTGGACCGCTGTGGCTGACAACGAGTATGTATATATACCAGTGGCAGAGTCGCCATGTAACAGTAAACAGACGCAGTTCCCGGCAAGCTGTCCCTGGGAGCTCCCGCGGCGCCGCGGGGCTCCAGAGTCACCGGCCACGAGGAGCCCCCGCCTAGGGCTGCGTGGACCGCTGTGGCTGACAACGAGTATGTATATATACCAGTGGCAGGGTCGCCATGTAACAGTAAACAGACGCAGTTCCCGGCAAGCTGTCCCTGGGAGCTCCCGCGGCGCCGCGGGGCTCCAGAGTCACCGGCCACGAGGAGCCCCCGCCTAGGGCTGCGTGGACCGCTGTGGCTGACAACGAGTATGTATATATACCAGTGGCAGGGTCGCCATGTAACAGTAAACAGACGCAGTTCCCGGCAAGCTGTCCCTGGGAGCTCCCGCGGCGCCGCGGGGCTCCAGAGTCACCGGCCACGAGGAGCCCCCGCCTAGGGCTGCGTGGACCGCTGTGGCTGACAACGAGTATGTATATATACCGGTGGCAGGGTCGCCATGTAACAGTAAACAGACGCAGTTCCCGGCAAGCTGTCCCTGGGAGCTCCCGCGGCGCCGCGGGGCTCCAGAGTCACCGGCCACGAGGAGCCCCCGCCTAGGGCTGCGTGGACCGCTGTGGCTGACAACGAGTATGTATATATACCAGTGGCAGGGTCGCCATGTAACAGTAAACAGACGCAGCAGTTCCCGGCCGCGATTGCGCTCCCCCGGCAAGCTGTCCCTGGGAGCAACAGAGACTAACAAGATTTCCTAGAACCATTAGACAGATAAAAATAGAGAGGGACAAGGTGAGATGAGTGTTTTGGATTCAACGTACGAATCAAGGGGCGGCGCCCCCGTGTTAATGACCATGGTCGTCCATGGGGAATCAGATGGGGTTCTATTGTTCATTTGGCAATACAAATGTGTCATCACCTTTGTATATTTCATATGAAACTTCATAAATAGTGGCGATCGTTTTGAGCAGGGTCGCCATGTAACAGTTAACAGATGCAGCAATTCCCTGATGCGATCGTATGTATGTATATCGAAATATGGGCACTGTCACTTGAAACTGAATAATAGTTCGTTTAATTATTGAACACTATTAGAGAGAGCACACTTTCGGACTTTACGGGCATTGTACGGAATGTACAGTAGTCTATAGTTGTTTAAACTTGCCTATAATCTACATTAAGTGGGCTAAAGGAGCACGTGTTGATAATGATTCTGATTTGATCTCTCGGGGTGATAATGAGAATGGTTGGTTTAATAAAAATGAACAAAACAATTTCATTTCTTCCACAAGACTTGTAGGTGCAGCACCATTGCTTTCGCTGTACTAGATTCTCATAGAAGATGCAAGCACGAACGGTCAAAGGCTCCTAACCTTATTTTTTTTATTTTTTTATTTATTGTTGGAAAACAAACAGCGAAAAAGAGATAAGAGATTATTCGTGAATCCCTACGATAGCTAATCTATCCGGATGTGTGTAAAACTTGGAAATTAAAAGATAAAAAATAAAACAGTGGCTTAGTACTTCTACTGCCACCATGATCAGTTATTCGTATCAAAAATCATGCGGCCAGGGTGCCGATTTGTTTAAAGTACCTGGATTCCAACACGGACGTTGTTGAAATGTTTTTTTCATCACACTTGCTGCCTAAGCGCGCCATTGTTTGCGCGCGCAGCGGGAGTAATAGAACAGTGAAATTCCCTAGGGAGTAATAGAAATGTCAGTACGTCATTTAATAATGTTATTTCTTAAAACTTGTTTTTTTTTTGTCCGCAAGTGTGATGAAAAACATTGTTATGCATCACGGTCGGAAAGCCCTCCACCTGACGGCGTCGGACTTCTAACACTCTCGTTAGTAATTCCGTACTTACCTCCCTTGATGCACAATGTACTATTTTTTGTACAAAACATGTAATACAGCTTTTTGTACTCAGAGACGAAGGCGGCTTCCTCGAGCGCTCCCTCGCGCTCCTCGTTCCGCTCTCGTACGCGGACGACTCCGACACGGCGTCCGACACGTCCGCCGCGACGGGCACGGCACGAGTCCGACTCGCCGCCGGCGCCGACGGCCGCTTCGGCTTCAACGTGCGCGGCGGCGGCGGCGCCCCCGTCTTAGTGTCTAGGGTTGCTCCTAGGACACATCCGCAGCTTCAAGAGGGGGACCAGGTGAGATTTTATTACCCTACTACTTCCTAGAACCCTTAGACAGATAAAAATAGAGAGGGACCAGGTGAGATAAGAGTTTTGGCTTCAACGTACGAATCAAGGGGCGGCGCCCCCATGTTAGTGTCCAGGGTCGCTCCTAGGACACATCCGCAGTTGCAAGAGGGAGACCAAGTGAGTTATTATATTTCTTTCTATTATGTGCTGACTCTATTTCAGAGCAAGGCTTCCTAGAACCCTTAGACAGATAAAAATAGAGAGGGACGAGTGTTTTGGGTTCAACGTACGAATCAAGGGGCGGCGCCCCCGTCTTAGTGTCCAGGGTCGCTCCTAGGACACATCCGCAGTTGCAAGGAGACCAAGTGAAATTTTATTATAATTCTTTCTATTTTGTGCCGACTATATTTCAGAGACTAACAAGGCTTCCTAGAACCCATAGACAGATAAAATAGAGAGGGACCAGGTGAGACGAGTGTTTTGCGTTCAACAATCAAGGGGCTCTCGTACGCGGACGACTCCGACACGGCGTCCGACACGTCCGCCGCGACGGGCACGGCACGGGTCCGACTCGCCGCCGGCGCCGACGGCCGCTTCGGCTTCAACGTGCGCGGCGGCGGCGGCGCCCCCGTCTTAGTGTCTAGAGTCGCTCCTAGGACACATCCGCAGTTACAAGAGGGGGACCAAGTGAGTTATT
This sequence comes from Thaumatotibia leucotreta, assembly GCA_025490895.1. NCBI lineage: Eukaryota > Metazoa > Arthropoda > Insecta > Lepidoptera > Tortricidae > Thaumatotibia > Thaumatotibia leucotreta. The sequence continues at coordinate 8,549 of JALPQI010026816.1, forward strand.
ATATTTCTTTCTATTATGTGCCGACTGTATTTCAATCCTTAGACAGATAAAAATAGAGAGGGATCAGGTGAGACGAGTGTTTTAGCTTCAACGTACGAATCAAGGGGCGGCGCCCCCGTGTTAGTGTCCAGGGTCGCTCCTAGAACACATCCGCAGCTGCAAGAGGGGGATCAGGTGAGATTATATTATATTTCTTTCTATTATGTGCTGACTGTATTTCAGAGACTAACAAGGCTTCCTAGCACCCTTAGACAGATAACAATAGAGAGGAACCAGAGTTTTGGCTTCAACGTACGAATCAAGGGGCGGCGCCCCCGTGTTAGTGTCCAGGGTCGCTCCTAGGACACATCCGCAGTTACAAGATGGAGACCAAGTGAGTTATTATATTTCTTTCTATTATGTGCTGACTGTGTTTCAATCCTTAGACAGATAAAAATAGAAGGGACAAGGAGAAAAATAGAAGGGAAATAGGAGGGACCAGGTGAGGTTTTAGGTTCAACGTACGAATCAAGGGGCGACGCCCCGTCTTAGTGTCCAGAGTCGCTCCTAGGACACATCCGCAGTTACAAGAAGGAGACCAGGTGAGATTTTATTATATGTCTTTCTATTATGTGCTGACTGTATTTCAGAGACTAACAAGGCTTCCTAGAACCCTTAGACAGATATAAATAGAGAGGGACCAGGTGAGACGAGGGTTTTGGGTTCAAAGTACGAATCAAGGGGCTGTCGTACGCGGACGACTCCGACACGGCGTCCGACACGTCCGCCGCGACGGGCACGGCGCGGGTCCGACTCGCCGCCGGCGCCGACGGCCGCTTCGGCTTCAACGTGCGCGGCGGCGGCGGCGCCCCCGTCTTAGTGTCCAGGGTCGCTCCTAGGACACATCCGCAGTTACAAGAAGGAGACCAAGTGAGATAACTTCCTAGAAGCCTTAGGACTGATTTTTCAATTGTCAGTTAACACTATCTGTCAGATAAACGCTAGCTCTATCCTGTTTTGACTGATGACTTTAGAAAAGGATAGTTATAATTTTAACTAACGAATACGTTTATCTGGCGATTGAAAAATCAGCCCTTAGACAGATAAAAATAGAGAGGGGAAATAAAGTGAGACGAGTGCTCTGGCTTCAACGTACGAATCAAGGGGCGGCGCCCCCGTCTTAGTGTCCAGGGTCGCTCCTAGGACACATCCGCAGTTGCAAGAAGGAGACCAAGTGAGATTTTATTATATTTCTTTCTATTATGTGCCGACTGTATTTCACCCCTTAGACAGATAAAAATAGAGGGGGATCAGGTGAGATGAGTGTTTTGGGTTCAACGTACGAATCAAGGGGCGGCGCCCCCATGTTAGTGTCCAGGGTCGCTCCTAGGACACATCCGCAGTTGCAATAAGGAGACCAAGTGAGATTTTATTATATTTCTTTCTATTATGTGCCGACTGTATTTCAGAGACTAACAAGGCTTTAGAACGCTTAGACAGATGAAAATAGAGAGGAACCAGGTGAGACGAGTGTTTTGGGTTCAACAATCAAGGGGCAGTCGTACGCGGACGACTCCGACACGGCGTCCGACACGTCCGCCGCGACGGGCACGGCACGAGTCCGACTCGCCGCCGGCGCCGACGGCCGCTTCGGCTTCAACGTGCGCGGCGGCGGCGGCGCCCCCGTCTTAGTGTCAAGAGTCGCTCCTAGGACACATCCGCAGCTTCAAGAGGGGGACCAAGTGAGTTATTATATTTCTTTCTATTATGTGCTGACTGTATTTCAGAGACTAACAAGGCTTCCTTGGGTTCAACGTACGAATCAAGGGGCGGCGCCCCCGTCTTAGTGTCCCGAGTCGCTCCTAGGACACATCCGCAGTTACAAGAAGGAGACCAAGTGAGATCTTATTATATTTCTTTCTATTATGTGCCGACTGTATTTCAACCCGACAGATAAAAATAGAGAGGTGAGACGAGGGTTTTAGGTTCAACGTACGAATCACGGGGCGCCGCCCCCGTCTTAGTGTCCAGGGTCGCTCCTAGGACACATCCGCGGCTGCAAGAGGGGGATCAGGTGAGATTTTATTATATTTCTTTCTAATATGTGCCGACTGTATTTCAACCCTTAGACAGATAAAAATAGAAGGGGATCAAGTGAGACGAGGGTTTTGGGTTCAACGTACGAATCAAGGGGCGGCGCCCCCGTGTTAGTGTCCAGAGTCGCTCCTAGGACACATCCGCAGTTACAAGAAGGAGACCAAGTGAGTTATTATATTTCTTTCTATTATGTGCCGACTGTATTTCAACCCGACAGATAAAAATAGAGAGGTGAGACGAGGGTTTTAGGTTCAACGTACGAATCAAGGGGCGTCGCCCCCGTCTTAGTGTCCAGGGTCGCTCCTAGGACACATCCGCGGCTGCAAGAGGGGGATCAGGTGAGATTTTATTATATTTCTTTCTAATATGTGCCGACTGTATTTAAACCCTTAGACAGATAAAAATAGAAGGGGATCAAGTGAGACGAGGGTTTTGGGTTCAACGTACGAATCAAGGGGCGGCGCCCCCGTGTTAGTGTCCAGAGTCGCTCCTAGGACACATCCGCAGTTACAAGAAGGAGACCAAGTGAGTTATTATATTTCTTTCTATTATGTACTGACTGTATTTCAGAGACTAACAAGGCTTCCTAGCACCCTTAGACAGATAAAAATAGAGAGGGACCAGGTGAGACGAGGGTTTTGGGTTCAACGTACGAATCAAGGGGCGGCGCCCCCGTCTTAGTGTCCAGAGTCGCTCCTAGGACACATCCGCAGTTACAAGAAGGAGACCAAGTGAGTTATTATATTTCTTTCTATTATGTGCCGACTGTATTTCAACCCTTAGACAGATAAAAATAGAGGGGGACCAGGTGAGACGAGTGTTTTAGGTTCAACGTACGAATCAAGGGGCGGCACCCCCGTCTTAGTGTCCAAGGTCGCTCCTAGGACACATCCGCAGCTGCAAGAGGGGGACCAAGTGAGATCTTATTATATTTCTTTCTATGTGCCGACTGTATTTCAATCCTTAGACAGATAAAAATAGAGGGGGACCAGGTGAGACGAGGGTTTTGGGTTCAACGTACGAATCAAGGGGCGGCGCCCCCGTGTTAGTGTCCAGGGTCGCTCCTAGAACACATCCGCAGTTGCAAGAAGGAGACCAAGTGAGATTTTATTATATTTCTTTCTATTATGTGCCGACTATATTTCAGAGACTAACAAGGTTTCCTAGAACCCTTAGACAGATAAAAATAGAGAGGGACCAGGTGAGACGAGGGTTTTGGGTTCAACGTACGAATCAAGGGGCGGCGCCCCCGTGTTAGTGTCCATGGTCGTCCATGGGGGATCAGATCGGGTTCTATTGTTCATTTGGCAATACAAATGTGACATCACTTTTGTATATTTCATATAAAACTTCATAAATAGTGGCGATCGTTTTGACACTTCGAAAAAATATCAACGTGTTTTTGATTTGACTTGCGATGAATGGCAAAAGAACCAAAAACTCGGCATACAAGTATGAAATAGGTACTTCTAAAGTTGCTTTCTGAAGTTAATAATGAACAAGTCAATTTCTGAAATTTTATGGGCATTTTGTGTAAAAATATTTTTTAGACGACAGTCTTACTCAGTAATAGTGTCCGACTATCACTTTTCCTTTAAAGTTGTACATTGAAAGTAACGTATAAACTTTGTTACAGGTTATATCAATAAACAACACAGACGTGGATGACCTAACCCACGAACAAGTTGTACAACTCATTAGGAACACGCGAGGCGTGCTCACACTCGTCCTTAAACAAAACGGTAAGTACTCGTATATAAATTTTTAGAAACACCCAATTAGCGTGAGTTCTTAAAACCTTAATTGTAGACAGGTATTTAACTACAATTAAGTACGATATAATATTTTCTTCGGTTACCGCGAGGATTACACATGAAATAAAACTATGAAAACGGATAAACTCGCGTATATTGGTTGTCATCCGCAGACCACGAACCCTGTAAAATGTTGGAAACGTCGGAATGACGTTAAAATTAGTTAATATACGCGAGTTTATCCGTTTTCATAGTTTTATTTCATAAGTACGATATCTTTAGGAATTTAAACTTGATTGGCGTTTTTATATGATAATTTCACTTATATCACTGAATCTGCTGTCTTTTTCTACTGACAAGGTTGGCCCGTACATTAAAATGTCAGCTGAGAAAATCTCGAGTAATCGGACGTAATTATGCAAAAGGGTACCATTCCACACGAATCTGTCATTTTAAAGATTGACTTTGTTTCTAACGGCCTGTTTCACAATCTCCAGTTAAAGCTATCTGTCAGATAAAAAATACCACTATCTCTTTCTTTCACCTGGAAGAATAAAGAGAGCGTGTTATTTTTATCTAACAGATAGCTTTAACTGGAGATTGTGAAACAGATTCTTAGAATGAATAGTACATTGTGCATCAAGGGAGGTAAGTACGGAATTACTAACGAGAGTGTTAGAAGCCCGACGCCGCGCGCCGTTAGGCGGAGGGCTTTTATGACTCGAGTTAGTATTCCGCTTACCGACCGTGATGCATACAATGTTTTTCATCACACTTGCCAACCAAAAAATAAGTTTTAAGACATAATATGATTAAATAACGTACTGACATTTCTATTACTCCCTAGGGAATTTCTCTTTTCTATTACTCCCGCTACGCGCGCAAGCAATGGCGCGCTTAGACAGCAAGTGTGATGAAAAAATTCATGTGTGGTTGGTTCTCTTTTGCATAATTACGTCCAATTTTGAATACCGAAACTCTTCCTTTCAGCTGTATACGAGCCCGAAGAAACCGGCCCAGAAGAACCAGCAGTATGCTTCGTCCCTCTCTGCTCAGGCCAACTAGAGGGAGACGCCCTAGATTCTCTAGAACAATCCATGCTTTTACTAGGCGATGGATTAGCCAGCGGAGCAGCCTTGAAGCAATATGAGACGTTGTTGAGGAGAATAGCGGAGGAACCGTGCGCAGCGTCCAGACACGTCAACAATGTCAATAAGAACCGATACCGGGATATTGCCCCTTGTAAGTTTATGTCACTCTTTTATTTTGTAACCGGTTCCGGTTCAACAGTATGCTTTATCCCGCTCTGCTTTGGGTAACTAGAGGAAGATGCCATGTCAACAATGTCAATAAGAATCGATAGCGAGATATAGCCCCTTGTAAGTTTATGTAACTTTTCTAACAGTGACATCTTACATAAATCGGCATAGTCCCACGGTGCTCAATTAAGGCTCGTGATGTGGTACGAAACGGCGATATTTTCTAAGTTAATAAAAATCGATACCGGGATATTGCCCCTTGTAAGTTTATGTAACTTTTCTAACAGTGACATCTTACAAAAATCGGAATAGTCCCACGGTGCTCAATTAAGGCTCGTGGTGTGGAACCAAGCGACGACATTTCGCCTGACGCGGCTGATAGTGATATTTGTGATTACGGTTATTATTTTATTTTAATTAGATTTCGTTAGCAAGTTTGTTAGTTTTGGGAAATGTAGCAGGAAAGCTGACCCTGGCAAAGGCCGGGCTAACGCTGGGTAGAAGAAGAGATTTTGTTAGCAAAGCATTGAAAAATAATGTGAAACCAAAAATAAATATTTTTTGTTATTTTAACTTTGACTTAGGTGCTCATTCTTAGTTCTAGTACTAACCTACTACAATAGGTGAAGATGGACTGTTATTTCATAATACTATTATGATTATATCAAATAAAAAAAAATATATATATGGCCAATTACTTCCATTATAGTCCGATCAATCGAGCCAACAGGAAAAAAAATCGTATTCCGATTGATCGGACTAGCCAATCCGATTATCCAACCTAAGGGGGATTTAGAAACACTCCTTTTCAGTATTTTATTTACCTCCCAGGTAAAAGCAATGTATTATCTCGTGCTAACTTGAGCCTTATTTCCAGACGATACGACACGAGTTATCCTGAAGAACTGCTCAACGGGTGACTACATAAATGCGTCGTACATCAATATGGAAATACCGAGTTCCGACCTAGTTCTCACGTATATTGCTACACAAGGTTGGTTTACTCAATCCTTTATTTTATATAAATATATAAATATCTTGGGACATCTTACACAAATCGACCTAGTCCCACGGAAAGCTCAATTAAGGCTTGTGATGTGGGTACCAGGCGACGATATAATATAAAAGATAGTATAGATACTTAAATACATAGACAGCCATGACCAAGAAACAAATATTTGTGATAAATAAATACACAAATAATGTCCTCGCCGGGATTCAAACCCGGAACCTCCAGCTTCGTAGGCAGGGTCACTACCAACTAGGCTACGGAGGCTGATTATGTATTACTAATAGTAACTTCTTTTACCAGGCCCCCTACCTTCAACTGTGGGAGACTTTTGGCAAATGGTGTGGGAATCTGAAAGCAGTCTCGTCGTCATGCTAACAGTGTTGGTCGAAAGAGGCCGGACCAAGTGCCACCAATATTGGCCTAAGGTAAGATTTGGTCAAATAACTCCCTGAATCGTGAACTCCTGGCAAATGGTATGGGAGTCAGAAAGCAGTCTCGTCGTCATGCTAACTGTGTTGGTCGAAAGAGGCCGGACCAAGTGCCACCAATATTGGCCTAAGGTAAGATTTGGTCAAATAACTCCCTGAATCGTGAACTCCTGGCAAATGGTATGGGAGTCAGAAAGCAGTCTCGTCGTCATGCTAACTGTGTTGGTCGAAAGAGGCCGGACCAAGTGCCACCAATATTGGCCTAAGGTAAGATTTGGTCAAATAACTCCCTGAATCGTGAACTCCTGGCAAATGGTATGGGAGTCAGAAAGCAGTCTCGTCGTCATGCTAACTGTGTTGGTCGAAAGAGGCCGGACCAAGTGCCACCAATATTGGCCTAAGGTAAGATTTGGTCAAATAACTCCCTGAATCGTGAACTCCTGGCAAATGGTATGGGAGTCAGAAAGCAGTCTCGTCGTCATGCTAACTGTGTTGGTCGAAAGAGGCCGGACCAAGTGCCACCAATATTGGCCTAAGGTAAGATTTGGTCAAATAACTCCCTGAATCGTGAACTCCTGGCAAATGGTATGGGAGTCAGAAAGCAGTCTCGTCGTCATGCTAACAGTGTTGGTCGAAAGAGGCCGGACCAAGTGCCACCAATATTGGCCTAAGGTAAGATTTGGTCAAATAACTCCCTGAATCGTGAACTCCTGGCAAATGGTATTGGAATCAGAAAGCAGTCTCGTCGTCATGCTAACAGTGTTGGTCGAAAGAGGCCGGACCAAGTGCCACCAATATTGGCCGAAGGTAATATTAATTTAATTAAAGTACTTTAACTACCTACCGTACATGATGAGAGAGGACGGACCCAGTGCCACCACTATTGGTCCAAGTAAAATTTGGTTAGCCAACTTTAACCATGGATTTCTGGCAAGTGTTATACTGACAGGTTATAGTGTGTGTTTAGACTCGTTATACTGACAGGTTGACATAACTTTTAAGCCAAATAAGTTTAATTGTACATGTATATTCATTAAAGCTGCCACGAATGGAATGGATTAAATGAATGAAACATCTATCATATGTTGTCTGTATGCGGTCGTTCTACGAGTATACCAACCTGTATCTTCTGTCATTTTGACATGCACACATACATACTTTCTGTCACATTTCGTGAATTTACTCGTAAATCAGGTTCATATACAGATACACTCTTTGATATTATATCAGGAGTGGAACTCTCTCTTCTTCTTGAAACGTGCTTCTATTAAAACCTATTTTAAGCCAATGAAGAAGATGTCACAGTTTCTGAGGCCTGTTAAGTATAGCACCCCCTTACTGAATGCAGGAGTGTATAAGCTGGACTGTGAATGTGGGCTTTCATATGTTGGGCAGACAAAGAGGAATATCACTACTAGGGTGAAGAAACACATAGCCGATGTCAAGCACCGTCGACAACAGTCTGCGGTTTGGGAGCATGTCAGTGATGGACCGAATCATTCTATTAAGTTTGACAAGCCTTTGGTTCTCGTTAAGGAGAGGGGAAACATTGAGATAATGAAATATCCAAACTTTAATAGGATGGAAAGAAGCTTTTCTCTGCCACCAGCTTGGGATCCAGTTGTTCATCTGATAAAGGAACAGTCTAGACATAAACCGTGAGGCTGATGTATTTGACGGTGGTGACCAAAACCCCCCTTTTAGTACTGGCAATTTTTTTTTTTAATTATTTTAAATTTCCTTATGAATCAAAATTGTATGTTTCGGTTTAATGCATGATGAGCTTAAGATGTACTACAAATGTTTTTTGAAAAGAGTTGTCCCGCTGAGTTTCTTACCGGTCCCAATTTTGGGATACCTTCCTAACAATACAATCATACAAAGGAAGGAAATACTTCTCAGGCAGTGGCGTAGGGATAGAACCGGCGTAGATTATTTATTTATTTTGTCTCTTGTCTTCATTCTGAAAATACTTGTAATGAATAACTAGCTTAATTTGCAAATTTAGTATGTACATCCACCCTTAAAATTTATTGTCTGTGGTTTAGTAATTTTTCTTTGGTGGGTAGTTTTGTACTTATCTTTCTTATTTTGATGGAGGTAGATCTATCAAATTTCCTCCATTGTCAGTCATCCGCAGACCACGAACCCTGTAAAGTGTTCGAAACGTCGGAATGAAGTTAAAATTAGTTAATATACGCGAGTTTATCCGTTTTCATAGTTTTATTTCATGGACAAACAATACTTATCAGCTTGCTAAGATATAAAACATTTATGAATGATCAATTACATTATTTGTTTTTAGGTTGGCACCTCCCCACTCAAAGCGACCAATTCACTCACAATCCAGACAAATAGCGAACAAAACCTAGGACACTACGTAAGAAGAGAAATGACTATGAAGGTAAGATTTACATACAATATAAAAGATTTGCCGCGTGGAGACGGCAATAAATTCACATCTTTCACCACCCCAAATCTTCGTAAGAGTCGACTAAGGGATTGAAGTGTCACTCATTCGTTTATAGAAGATTAATGATGGGCAGCAGTATCATTATGTGGACACACTACTGCAACCCGCTTTGCGATTGTAGGCATTTACCTCCTAATGCGTTCATACACATAGTTAATAGGAGGCCTATATAAATAATATAAATATATAGGAATGTAGTGGTCTGAGACAGACGAATGATGTCAGTGCGAAGAAACGCCCTTATACATAAACGTGTCCTAACTTAGGAAGCCACTCAATATTAGATGTCCCTTTCGCTCTTATGTACATATTGATAAGACCGACAGGGATAAACAATACTTAGCGGCTTGCTAAGTTAAGGGACGTTTATGAATAAGTGGATAAGTCTACACTTAGCGCTTCCATAGCGGCTTGTTGGCTCGATCGAACGAAGGTATAATTATATGGTAGGTTATAAGGTATAATTAGGTGGGAGGTATAATTTAGTTTTACCAGGCTGAAAAATTCGGAAATCTCCACTCATAAAATATGTGTTTGTCAGCCTCCGTAGCCTAGTTGATAGTGACCCTGCCTACGAAACTGGAGGTTTCTGTTCGAATCCCGGCAAGAGCATTATTTGTGTATTTGTTTATCACAAATATATGTTCTTTGGTCATGGCTGTCTATGTATTTAAGTATCTATATGTATCTATCTATCTATAATATATATCGTCGCCTGGTACCCACATCACAAGCCTTAATTGAGCTTACCGTAGGACTACGTCGATTTGTGTAAGATGTCCCAAGATAAATTTATTTTTTGATTATTTATAATGTGTTAAAAGAAATCAGTTAAAAAAATAATACGATATAATTGTTTTTTACGTCGCGTTTTCAGTAATTGATAATTCATCTTTATCATAATATTATAGTCTGTCAAACTTATCAAAGGCATCTTATCCCATAAATCAAAATCATGATAATGGATCACACACGTGTTGTTTTGACTTACATCGAAATTACCGGCTGGGTTTAATCAATTAGTTAAATTACATAACTAAATTACTCATACATTAAACAAATTATTAAGTAAAACTAAATTATCCTGCTCTATTGTAACTTCGTAGTTTGTTTTGTAAATAAGGATAATTAAATTAGCTTCTTAGAATTACAGGTAGGAACATATGTGTAATACCAATTTAATGTAATTAAATATTAATTATATACGCGGTATTATTGTCTATATTCCTTTCCTTATTATGTACTGGAGTATCGTTTTCGAAATCAGCAAGCAAAAAACATAACACACAAATGAAGGTAGAACACGCTCAGTAGGTTTACCACATGATTGAAACGACATTATTGTTTCTGCGAGATGGACAGTCAAGTGCAAAAATAAGTATCGAAAGAATCCGTTCATAAATATGTTACGACGTTCTTATTACACAGAATTAGAGTGCACTGGGACATATTTTTGAACGTTTTTGTATACCCCTTATTTTGTCTTCGACTGGGACTATCCGTCTTTTATGTGGTCAGATTTATCTTCTATACACCGTGTTTTTATTC
>JALPQI010026817.1:0-14864 GCA_025490895.1 Thaumatotibia leucotreta
ACCCTTACTATACATATACAATTACAGCAAATAAAAAAACATCTCCACTTCACCAATTGGGGACGTACCCGAAAAAAATAAATTTCTTCTTTTTATTGTACCACTTTGTTGGCATGATTAATATGTATACCTGTACCAAATTGCAGATTTCTAGTATTAACGGCCACTGAGCTATGCTGCGGACAGACGGACATATGGACATGGCGAAAGTATAAGGGTTCTGTTTTTGGCATTTTGGCTATGGAACCCAAAAAACGTTATTTCCTGAAAACCGTATAAGTGGCATAAGCCACTGTCAAACATAAGAAGCTGAAACTTGGTCAAAATAATAGACGCCATTAGGGGTGCTTACCATAAAAAAATCCACCCCCTACAATCAAAGGTCGCAAATGTATAAAAGTCCGAATATAGGCTTTCTTCGAAGCTAATAAGTACTACATGTACATGTAGGACCAGGATATAAACTTGTTTCCATACTTTTGGTATTAAAATTTCTGCAAATTTCTGCGACGTAATGACGTGGTTAACAAAAGAAAAAAGTGAAATCTAAAGAAAATGACTAAAAAAAAGAAAGTCGTTCAGAAAGTCCGGACTGTATGGACTTTCTGAAATAAAGTTTTAAAATTGACCTTTCTAGCATTTTGTGATTTAAGGCATAACTAAACATTTTTGATTTCTTTATGTGTAATTTTTGCATAAGGAAATAAAAAAAATTGGCTGGTTTGGAGCCCCCCCCCCCCCCCTTGATATTGCGCCCATGAAAAATGTACCAATCTAGCATTTTCTAAATTACGCATAAAGATTTTCTTTATGTGTCGATTATGCACAAGGAAATCAAAAATGTTGGCCGATTTGGCGCCCCCCCCTAATTTGATTTCTTTATGTGTAAATTGTGTGTATGAAAATAACAATTTTTGGCTGGTTTGGAGCCCCCCTGATATTACGCCCGTGGAAAATGTACAAATCTAGCATTTTTTTAAATACGCATAAAGATTTTCTTTATGTGTCGATTATGCACAAGGAAATCAAAAATGTTGGCCGTATCTACAGATTTTGTTCATAATGTAAATTATGCATAATAAAATCAAAATATTTTGCCAATTTGGCGCCCCTCTTAATTTGACGCCCGGAGAAAATGTACCAAATCTAGCATTTTACGAATTTTAATTTTTTTAATGAATAAATTATGCAAAAGTATATCAACAATTTTGGCCGATTTGGCGCCCCCTCTGATTTGGCGCCCGGGGCACGTGCCCCCTCTGCCCCCCCCTAGATACGCCACTGCATTAGAACAGAATTGCATTTGTTTTGCTTCGTAAAATTTTCGCACAGACTAAGATCAACTGTATTTCCTGCCGAGTAGGTAAAATTTTCAATGACAAATTCTGTAATAGTACATTACTATATGTAGAGGCCGGGACGAAAGGGGTTGCCGGTCGAAGACATAATATATATAGACATATATAGCGGTCGCTACCGAAGTACGAAGTTCAAGAAAGGCAAAATGATTAGTCGTTTTATTATTACTTCGGTAGCGACCCCTAATTTTTGTTTTTATAATTATAATAATTGAAAAAAAAAACAAATATGGTTTAGGTACTTATCAAATAACAAAATGAGAGGGAACCCCCATAGAACATTGCAATCGGGAGAGCGAAGAGCTCCTTTATAAGGTTCGAACATCCTACAAAATTGCAAAAATAAGGAGCACCCTAATGTATAGTGCTTTTCTCAAACGTGCAATGAAATAAACAACAAAAACATCAGTTTTTTTGGCAGAATGCCATGATGCCTGTGCCAGAAAATGTATTTTTCCTTAGGCTTCGCGCGCGGTAATATCTCTTTTTCACGCACTTGTTATGAAATCGTCCCTTACACGTGAAAAAACTTTTTTTTAACTCGGGTGATTGGCGCCCTCGTTTCACTCGGGCTCCAACTTTCACCCTCGACGAGTTTTCCCGCACTAGTTAGGAAATGTACTATTGTATGGCCGAGCCTTAGGAGGGTAATATATCCTACGTGTATCGTCAACAGCATCTAATAAAAATGTAATCAAATATGGCTGACCTTCCATAGAATTTGACGTCTTTGATAATATCAATCCAACTAAAAATGTATGTGAATTGTGAACTAAGATTTTCAGTTCGTAAAAAAACGTTCTGAGTTCTGAAAATATGTGATTATGGAATAAAGCAAGTTTTTAGGTTTCTTTACATTTTTTAGATTCTATTGACGATTGGTATACGGCAAATGACTATTACATGATAAAGACCCCCGCTGATCATTTTATATCCGCGCACTCGTTATAACTGCATTAGCAGTAGGTACTACTGCAATAGGTTCACACAGTTTATACAACTGCAAATAAACGTTCTCTCACATTTATTTATTTTTATTACAGTGTGCGTAATCTTAACATAGATAATTAAACACTAGACATTTTTTATTAACTAATAACTATAGTATGTTGTTAGAGAGGCAATACATGATTTAAAAACTATAATACATAATCTAGGTACTTAAAAGTTAAAGATACAGAGGTAGTAAGATGTAGAGGTAGTAGTTTGATTACGGTCGCAATTTGTAGTAGGTGTTATGTACATACAGTCGTCATCAGATATATAGGAGCTGCCACGGTGCTCGAAGTTATCTGAACACGAACTCTAACGTCACATGACAATAGAAGCATGCTCAGATATTTATGAGCACCTGTATCTGATGGCGCCTGTAAGCGATCGCGTTAATTAATAATTTTCCTTACTTTACAGTCACTATAGATATATTTATTCTTCATAAAAGCAATTAGCTCTTCATTTTCTTGTGCTTTTATTGTATTGATTACTTCCTGTAATTCATTGACGCTAACAGAAATCGTCGACAAATCGTGTGGCAATATGTGGAGAGCAAGAAACATCGTCTCCAGCGACTCTTCCAGTATTAGGCCATGTGCTACGAAAACTTTTAAGTCATTGTCTGTCACTGATTCTGTTTTCAAATAACTTAAAATATCAATATACTCAGATATTTTTTGGACAATGTAGCTTAAAAATGAATTGTAATAACAATTCCGCTCTTTCAAGCTTTTCACCAACATCCCTAGTTCCGATCCAAAACGGATGTGGACTTCTTTGTCGTATTCCTCCTCCTCTTTACCGTTAATTACTGTTCTAGTAATTATAGACAATTTCCAATCCCAATAGTAAGAGTAGATTTCACTTAGCCCAAACTTTTTTTCGAAAGATTCAAGCAAATATTCGAAAATACGAGTAACCTTCAAGTACGTGGTTCCAAAGAAAGATGTCATATAATGAAGTTTACTCGTGAATTCTTTAAAAAATAATTGAAAAACAAATTCTTCCGTATTATGAGTTTCATTCCAATGACTGAAACATTCTTCTACTATCAATTTGACCACATTCAAACTCTTTCCTTGTTTGAGATCAGTATCAATGTTAAGAATGTATGTAGCGACAAAGTCCCACAATGCTTCATTTAGAGGACCTATGTCCGAGTTTTCTTCTGGCCTCAGTTCTTGTTGACACAACTTCTCGTGAACATGGCCGTTTACCAAAGCTTCGACATGCGCTTCATCTATCAAACCGATGTTCGATGTCATTGCGTTCATAACTTCCGTTCTGCGTTTTATATTAGTCTTGTTTTCGGGCAAAGCTAATACCGTTTTCCAAGCAGTCTCTAAATAGACACCTCTTAGAGCCTCGGGTATTTTGGAACCAGTAAAATATTCAAATATTTTCTCATCATCATCTTCGTGAATGCGCGTAGTGAGTTCTTTCAGAAGGTCAAACAACTCCAACCGAGATTTATTATGATTCGAATTATTCATCTTGACGACAATCGATTTATAAAGGTTACTTCGTACGGACACATTGTTTGTTTTGTTCCACAAGTCAGTAATGACGTCTTTCAGTTCACTAGTTTCGAAGGCATAGAATGCCAAACGCAAACCCTTTTTCTGAATTGATACTGGAGAACCTAATAAAAACTTTATAAATTCAGTGCGTAAGGTAGGAGTCAATTCCATGAGATACATATCGAACATGTCCTTAGACAGATGTACATAGTCCCCTTTCACGTACATGGCTGTTTTCGACAGAGCCACTGGCGGGCGAGAATAACAGTGTAATCGGCAAATTCCTTTCTGCACGTAATGAAGATATTCGTCAATTTTACCGTATTCTATCTTACTGCTTGTAGGTGCATGTTTATCCAAAAACTCGTTTTTTGTATGTTCATCACCCAGTTGAAATAGTGCAAAAATATTGGCAAACATAACTTCTGTATCAAATATAACACTGTAGTTTTCATTTTCTTTTTTCAATGAAATATTTAAAAGAGACGTTTTACACAAATCTAGATACTGTTTTGCAAGGTCATGATAAAAATATATTTTCATTTTTTTTAGAACCATATTTATTCTAAAATCATGTGAAGACTTGAATTTTTGCTGTATCAAGGAAAAGTTTTCCAGTATGACATTCGGGTCTTGTTTCAAACATCGCAATAAAAACCCTTCCGTGATATCTTGTTTTTGTGTTACGGCATTTGGATTGATAATGTAATTAAAATTATCCAAGTCCAATTTCATGAACTTTAAAGCTATTTCTGGGAAGTTCTCATCTTTTTCAAACTTTTCTGTCAATTTTATCATTAATTTTATTTTTTCTCGAACTTGTATTTTTACTTCTTCGGTGTAATCTAGTTCGTCATAACTTTTGATTTTATCGGTTAAAAACTGAAATATGTAATCATAGACGAGATCCTTTTTGTTCGCACACAATTTATTACAGCGTTCTAGTATCCCACGTAAATAAGTCTTGTTATTCAAATGTTCATTGAGGCCAGTTGGAAGTGTTTTTTTATTAATGATGTGATATATTAACGAATCATCACGAAATTGATCATATCCCCAACAAGTGGAATTATAAACGCCTAGGCTGTGCAATAGTTTATCAAATACATCCCAGCATACAGCATCTAACTCAAATACTGTATGGTGTTTAGTGACACTGTCTAAAAATCTTTCCTTACGGTATGACTTTTCATTAACATGTCTTTTATAATAATAGCTCAAGAGCTCTTTCAGTTCATTTTGAGTCTTTGCTGACTTTGTTAACGTCTTCAACATCTCTGATCTTTTATCTGCATTTGTAGTTATTAATATTTTCTTCTTTATGTCTTCAAACGCTTGTGGAAAGTTAACAAACTTATACCATTTGTAATCTCGATCCTCGGGTATCACATCTGTTTTCTTTTCTATATGCATCAAAGCCCAGGTTTCTCTTTCGTTAATAGTCATAAGGTTGTAGTACTTCTGCTCATAAAAATTTGTATCCATTTCAAATGATTCATCAGGATATTTGACTGAAAATATTTCTTTCATTAATTGATACATGCTGTCGGCTTTAACTAATTCGAGGATATCCTTGTGTCTTTTGTAATAATTCATACTCCAAAATAGGTCGACCTCTTCAGGGAGAAGTGCAACGGCGAAAATTCTTGCATCATCAGAGGAACAGTATTTTAGTAACTCACTTTTTTTTAGTTCCTTTAAATACGGTAATGGCTTGTTAAGTACCCTTATTTTATGTTTCTTCAATATGTTTCGTGACATTTTACCACCGAAGCGAGAATCA
Organism: Thaumatotibia leucotreta; assembly: GCA_025490895.1. Classification (NCBI taxonomy): domain Eukaryota; kingdom Metazoa; phylum Arthropoda; class Insecta; order Lepidoptera; family Tortricidae; genus Thaumatotibia; species Thaumatotibia leucotreta. The sequence goes on from JALPQI010026817.1 coordinate 5,655, forward strand.
CCGTTATCATAATAGTAGCCGTCATTTATTTCGTAGTGTTTTTCAAAAAGATTAAGGTATTCGGTTTCATTAACGGAGTACAAATGCGACAGATCCGACACGCCGCTCTTACAATGTTCACCATAAATATCTGCTAATAGAAACGAACTGCCTATCATGTGCTTATGATTTTGGACGTTACTATCATGGGCCATGTAATCTGGAAGTATATTTTTCTTGAAAGAAATACTTGTAAACATCAGGAATTTGTAGGCAATATCTTTCATGTTCATATTGATGCAGTATTCATAGAAATCACGTGCTCTAGCCTCATCCCTAATATATTTAGCTATTGTTGTCAAAGTTTTGATTTTCATTCTAAAAGACATTGTTGGAAAAATGTTGTGATGCAGGTAATCAGGATTGATTATATACGAGAATTCATTCTCATAAATCCACTCCCATTTGAGTGCTCTCGAGATCAACAAGCTATCTCCGCATTTTAGTACTTCAATGAAGTAATCTTTGTCTTTATATTCTGAAGCTAGATCTATATAAAAGAGTCTATCGACATCAGACAGTTCGTGGCCAGATTTGAAGTCTTCGATTTTTACATTTTGCTGGGCTGCTGTTTTTACTTTGAAATTGAGTTCTTTTTGTCGTTCACCAAGATTCTTGCCTTGGAAGGTTATCATTGTGGATGATGGTTCACACCTGGAATCAGTTAATGCTTTATAATTAATCAGTATATTATTATTTATTTCGTTACATATACAAAAAGCCATAATATAATACTAAGGTACATAAATAATTAAAAAGTAAACCAAAAGTAATGAATGTAATGATCTAATGATAGGTTTAAATGCTTCAATTTAAATTTCTGTTATTAATATATGTCAATAATAAGGTGCAAATAATTTTATAAAGATACATTTAGTGTCAATAATTGTGAATTGTTTACACAATTTATAAACTAAAGCTAATTCAATTAATATTCTTACACATATGCCCGTCATTCGCTATTTTAACCACTTTGTGTAAATTTTTAACATGATATGATTGCAAATAATTGAACAGAGAGTAAAGTCGAAATGTTACACTTAAAAACCGGCCAAGAGCATGTCGGGCCATGCTCAGTATAGTGTTCCGTAATTATTCGAAAACGGCTGGACCGATTCTGTTCGGAATAATTTTATTTTAAAGTATTCTGTAAGCCCACTATTCATGTTTTTGTTACATATTTTTCGGACCCACGGATCAAAAGATAGAGGAGTCCCCCCGTGTATCCCCACAGAGACAAAATACTTTAGAAAAAAAACTTTCTTTCAAGTTCAAGACCCTTATTATTTTTGAGACATATTCAACACACCACACACTATAGGATTACAGCAAATACAAAAAATCATCCCCACTTCACCAGTTGGGCCTACCAAAAAAAAAAAAATATTCTACCACTTTGTCGGCATATTAATACGTATACCTGTACCAATTTGCTGATTTCTAGTACTAACGACCTCTGAGCTATGCTGCGGACAGACCAGTGGCGTAGCGTGCCTTGTCGGGGCCCCGTATAACATTTTTTTGGAGGCCCTTATATGGAGGTAATACAAATTAGAAAGTTTTTATTATTTTTCCTTACGCACTTTGGGGGCCCCGTATAATTGATACGGCAGATACGGCAGTAGCTACGCCCCTGGGACAGACAGACAGAAAGGACTGATGGACATGGCGAAACTATAAGCGTTCCTTGTTTATTAAGGAACCCTAAAAAGAAAAACAAAGAAAAATGTTTGTACAAGAAGTACAAACATGATTTTTCTCAAAATTGTGGCCTTTACAGAATGTTTTTTAAGGTTCTGTAGCCAAAATGGCAAAAACGGAATCCTTATAGATTCGTCATGTCCATACCTGGGATAACTGGGGGCAAGTTATAAGGATTTGATATCGATTAAAAATATGTCGATATAATTATACCAAAAGATGTGCTTATTGAACATTCTCGATTACAGTACAGAGGTTCGATGTCATATCTGATATCGGGCCTCTTGTATCCACATGTCATTTTAATCAAAATGACAATTTAAATATTGATTTTTTAATATTAATTGCATATTTTGAAAATAATTTTAAAATAAACGCGTAACTACCCGTTTAAATTTATTTTAATTGAAGAGTAAGTACCTAATATTTATTTATGCCGAATAACATTTTGATGTTGTCATTCACAGTAACATCGATATATTTTTAGTCGATAAAATATTTTGCTACATCACTTTCGTATAAATGCCCCGAGTTATCCCAGGTATGGTCATGTCTGTCTGTTACAGCCGATTTACTCTGTAACTAAAAATGCTTCAGTATTGAAATTTGGTAAGAATATGTGTCGTATAAACCGCTACAGAATTATGATTTTTATTATGATACTTAATTGTAAAAAAAATAATTGGGGTTCGGGCCCTCCATACTCCATACATGTAACTGAGTGATAGAGATTTTTTTAGATGTATATAAGCGAGTGGGGTATCAATAGAAGGGTCTTTGAAAATAATATAAAGGTTTATATATCACATTTTTATTTAAGCCGTTTTCTAGATACCAGCTCTCAAAATCTGAAAAATTGGGAAACACATTTTTCATATTTTGAAGAGAGATTTCCCCCTCTATTTTTTAAACTACGTGGTATAAAATTAAAAAAAAATGTTATGCATAATAATAAACTCTATCAACGATTTTTGGTTTAATTAAATTATCTCTAATAGTTTTTCAGATAGGTTGATTTAAGTAACTGTATTTTTAACGATAAATTGATAATGGTACGGAACCCTTCGCGCGCGAGTCCGACTCGCGCTTAGCCAGTTTTTATATTTCCGTTAAAATGGATAGGTTACTTGGGACATTAATAGAAGTTGCTTGGTATATCAGCTTTTATTCATTTTGTAAAAATCATTTTTTTTTTTCGTTTTCATGCATAATAATTGAATTGGAAAGTGTGAGAGAACCTTAAGAATGAGATCTCAGGTGACTGACAGCACATGTCAAAATAAGTAACATTAGGATGTAATAAAGGTTGCAATACACTTGTTCAGTCATTAAACTTATTTTTTTAATAACTCAATAACAGTAAGAGTTAAGACACTTAGTCTCTTAGAGAAATTGATAATTTTTTACCTAAATAAGCTTCCCTTTATTTTAACGGAAATCAATAAAAACACCGTGCACCTACAAGTTCTCTTTCGTGACTAGAGGAGTTAAAAATGCTCAATAAAATATATATTATTAATTTTTTTATGGCAATTATTCCATTCCATATGTTTGGTATAGAATAATTGGCATACCTACAAAAATTAAATGTGAAATTTTTTTTTGTTTGGCATCCAAGAAAAAGTTTGTCAATAATGACACTACTTTCCCGCACTCTGTATGTTTTTTCTAAAATTGGTAAGCGCCAATTTTTATTAATTTAAAATCGAGGGAAGGGTTTTAACCATCTTCGCATTGCTACTCTGGATCTGGTAGCTGCCCTCGCTGACCCAAAAATAAATTCCACCCCCTAGGTATTCGGCCTATTTTTTGACATATTGTTTTATTGATCCTTTTCCTTATCTACATAAATGACTTGCCACATCTCATAGAGACCCACCATGACATAGTATTGTTTGCTGACGACACCTCACTTATTTTTAAAGTCAAACGACAGCAACAAGCTTGGAATGATGTAAACAATGCTATTTCGAAAGTAGTAAACTGGTTTAATATGAATAACTTAATGTTGAATGAGAAAGAAACTAAATGTATTAAATTTGTTACAAGTAACGTAAAACATCAACAGGCTAGTATATTTGTGAAAGGTGAGGAATTGGAAATAGTTGAAAGTACAGTCTTTCTTGGTATAACACTAGACTCTAAGCTTCAGTGGGGTCCTCACATATCTAATCTCTCGAATAAACTAAGTTCTGCAGCTTTTGCAGTGAGCAAGATCCGTCAATTAACTGACGTCGATACAGCTCGGTTAGTATATTTTAGTTATTTTCATAGCATTATGTCGTATGGCATTTTATTATGGGGCAGTGCTGCCAATTCAGAGACCAACACTATTTTTGTTCTGCAGAAGAGGGCTATTCGAGCGATATATAAAATGAGCCCTAGAGACTCACTTAGAGATAAGTTTAAGGATATTAATATAATGACATTGTATTCTCAATACATCTATGAGAATATTATGTATGTACATAAAAATATTATCAATTTTAGGAAAAATTGTGACATACATAATATTAATACTAGAAACAAACATAAGCTCGCAGTACCCACCACTCGGCTCCATAAAATTAGGAAATCATTCATGGGTAATTGTGTAAGATTTTATAATAAACTTCCAGTAAATGTTACTGAATTTTCAGTCAACAAATTTAAGAATTTTGTAAAGCGTAAACTTATATCTAAAGCTTATTATAGTACACAAGACTACATGAATGATAAAACACCGTGGGAGTAATTTAGGATTTAATTATTAGTTTGTTAAAGTCATGACATTCAATTACGATAATTTACGCTTGGAGACCTTGTACATCTCCAAACGTGCATTATATAATGTTATTATTATATACCTATTCGGAGAGAAACCTTACTTCTCTATAAATTATTACTTATAAATGTTGTGACTTTTAGAGACTTTACATCTCTTGTTGTTATTATTATTATATTTCAATTTGTTTAAAATCAATTTTATGTTTTTTTTTTAATGCATGTTAGTTGTAAGATGTACCATCATTGGTTGACAAAATAATTCCCGCCAAGTTTCTTACCGGTTCTTCTTGGGTCAGCGGTGTAGGGTTCGAACCGGAAGTAGTTTTCATATCTAGACGATTCAAAGAGTTTGTTGCTATTCCAATTTGAATAAAGAATTATTTGACTTTGACTTTGATAAATTGAATTAGTGAAAGAGAAAAAATAGATGATTTATTGAGTTTTCATTTATATTTAGGGTTATAGGGTCTATACCCTAAAGTACTTACTTTCCTATGTATATATTTTTATTTGTGTATTTTCCTATGAATAACCAATTGGCCAATCTGGCCAAAAACAAGTACCGTTGAATGCTTCAACTTTGCCATCCTGTCCCAATAATGTATATTTCACAAATTAGTTGTGTTGACAGCATAGCTTTTCTTAGAAAAAATTTACTATGGCAGCTGGCACATGTACTGTTTGACAGCAACTCGCTGCCTGCAACCATGGGTGATATAATAAGCTCAAAATACAAGAGTGGATTTGGATTTAAAACACTACTTCCAAATGGATATAGATTATGGCATTATAAGATTTTGTCAGCCCCCGTAGCCTAGTCGGTAGTGACCCTGCCTATGAAGCTGGAGGTTCCGGGTTCGAATCCCGGCGAGGGCATTATTTGTGTATTTATTTATCACAAATATTTGTTCCTTGGTCATGGCTGTCAATGTATTTAAGTATCTATATGTATCTATCTATTATATATATCGTCGCCTGGTATCCACATCACAAGCCTTAATTGAGCTTACCGTGGGACTAGGTCGATTTGTGTAAGATGTCCCCGATATGTATTTATGTATGTATGTATTTATTTATTTATGTATTTATAAGAAAATGTAGTGTATTAAGATAAAATTAACACAACTTACATCTTCTTGGAAAAAAATCTTCCAGAGATAACTATTCTTTCTTTAGTCTAACCACAGTAAATGTCAAATAATTTCTAGCAGCCAGATAATTTGGTACACCCAGCGAGTTAAAAAAAATATTTTAATGCAGATTTGTTTCTTTTCAAAAATAAAGGAATGTCTCCTTTAAGTAAAATGAGCTAGCTTAAGGATTTAAAGTAGTTTTCCTCCTGGGCCTGAGTTTAATATCCACACTGTATAACTGTTTGGTCATCTGAACTGCGCCGCCATTACGAAAGGCGTGTACAACTCGTGTGTTTAACGGAGCTGGATACCGGTGAGTCATCGGAGCTTTTATTCAAGCGTCAGAGAAAGTTTCATCACACATTAAGTCAAATGAAATACCATGGAAAAATTAATAAAACAAAACCAGTAACAGTTTCGAAAACCTCGAACATAAGGTATTAAGTCTATGAATAAGAAATATGAGCAGGAAGGGCACCTTTAAAAAATACATCTACCCCATTGATTTACGACTTATTCATTTGCAGTATAAAGTACCGTAAGTGTAAAATATTGTAGGCGTTGTAGCTGAAAAATAATGCTAAGTCGTCCCAGTGCGCACATTTATGACAGGTTTATCTGGATACGAGTATGTATGCACTTGTTGTTAACTGTGACGAAACTTCTCAAAATAATTTTACATTTACTGTAGCCCACTCACCTCAAAAGTAAACACGCAGATTTTGAATATATCTTTCACAATAAATAACTCTATCAATACATTGTTGATACCACAAATGTCAATGTTCACAAGAAATAAAAACAAATTAAAGCCAAGACAACTTCGACAACTCGGCAAACTTGTTTTGTCGGTACCGAATGCAGTAAGTATGACAGATTGCAGTATGCACCGACCATCAGCAACCAACCAATGACGAGTTGCCGACTGTCAGTGTCACTGTCACTGCTGTGATGTTTTGCTGTGGTGTAGACCATAGACATATAAAATTGATAGACCGAGTCTATTTTATCTGTGGGTGACGCCGGCAATGCCTGTCAACGATCTTTGTTTGTGTATACTAGTGCACCTAAACCGCAAATAGTAAAAGTGATTAAAATAAAGCTTTTCATGTATATTCTGTTCGATAAGTGCACGGAATGTGATAAAAGTGATGACTTGTGTGGTTCCAGGGTGTAAAAACCGCCAGGGTTACCTGAATGAACAAAATAAAGACATTACGTTTCACCGGCAATTTAGTTTTGACTTGATTTTAAGATTTCGAACCTTATTAAGGTAAAAGTAAACTGAAAATCTTATTCAATATTTGTTTGTCGGATACATATGTGTAGTTTTGTGATTAAACCATTTGTATTTACATTCGTAATGTAATTATAAATAGTGGGATTCAAACATTTGTATCGCATAGTGTGGTACTTAAGAGACCGATCGTGATATCGATAAATGTATTGATAGTCAACTCAAAAATGAATCGATGTTTTTAATGTCCAACAGGTTTCCACTGGACACTGAACAAAGGCTATTATGGGTCAAAAATATCAAAAAGGCAGACGACTGGTACCCTAAAGAGTATTCAAAAATATGCTCCGCACAATTTTAAGCTGTTGTTTCAGGCAAGGGTACGCGAATAAGTGATTACATTCTGACGTACTACCCACCATATTTGGTAATCATCCAATGTCATGTCAACCAGCAAGTAAATTAAATTTAGTTTAATAAGGACCGTATCTAAATGTAAGTAGACAACTTTAGTGCCCTATAAATACGAATACTCAACTTTATATAACAAAAACTGTTCAGTATATTATGAACCATATTAATGGGAATGATTTAAGGTCAGAAACAATATGTCATTCCGTTAAAATCAATGAAATTGGTCTGATTAACTTAGAGACACGGAAAATAATTTTGGACGACTGGTGTAAAATTAAGGGCATAACAATAAGAAAGCTCGTTAAAAAGTATAAGTTCACTTCTGCAGGCATATACAAACCGATAAATAAGTTCGCCAACACTTTAACTTTAGAATATCTGCCCAAGAGTGGAAGAAAACAGGGACCATGGGACCCAGCGTTGCATAAGAAAGTAGTACGAATATTTTGACAAAATCCAACTCTTTCTGTCCAATGCTACCAAAAAAGCGAAAATTCCGTCTTTTATGATACAAAAAATTAAAAAGAGGCCTAATCTAAAGACATATAAAAAACAGAAACAACCTAAAAGAGATGAAAAAAAGTCGTATCAGTTAGAAAACGGACAAGTAAACTGTATGATCATGTGCTGACTAAGAAAAAGCAATGTATTATCATGGACGACGAAATGTACTGCAAACTAGATTTAAAAACGACCGCTGGACCTTAATATTGTACCATGCCCGCTGGAAAAAATCTCTCTAAACAAGATACAGCCATCAGTATTGAAAAAATTGGTAAATAATACTCGTATGGCAAGCAATTTGTCAACGTAGCATGCATTTCAATTTTTTTTCACCACAGGTAGTTTAAACGCTGAAGTATACCAAGAAGAGTATTTAAAAAATAAGACTGCTGCCTCTCATTAAAAAGCATAGAATGCCTACTTTGTTTTAGCCTGATTTGGCGTCATGCTATTACTCGAAAACCACCCTTGAATGGCATAAAACAAACAAGGTTGATATAGTCGAAAAAGACATGAATCCCTCCAAGTGCCCTGAAGTACCCCCAATCGAAATGTACTTGGCTTTTATGAAGCGGCAGCTTAAAAAAATGCCAGAGCTGCAACATCAGCCGACGACTTAAAAAAAAAGTGGAACAGGGTGTCAGGAAATATAGCAAATGTTGTCGTCCAAAATCGAATGAAGGACATCCAGAAGAAAGTAGATTGACGGCTAAATAGGGGTCCTATGGCAGTCTCTTTAGAACATAGTTCTAGAAAAAGTGTTATATTTTAATTTATTTTTTGTTTTATTTCAAAATATTACTTAATATTAAAGTTGTGTCACTTTTATCTTGTCTACTTATAATTCGATACGGTCCTTAATGACCCTCATGTGATACTTGTGTAGACTGATTAATTTAATTATAAAGAAGCCATCATACCAAAATTGTTAGGTATGCTTTAAGGAATGATAAGTCCATAAAACATGTTATAATGAGAGTTTTCTGAAATCACCAGGGCAGGAGCAGGTCCAGAAAACTTGTCTAAATTCTATGTTTATAGTTTCTGGTTTAAATATTTTGTATGAGTTAAAAAAAATACATAAAAAAATTTAAACTTTATTTAAAAAAAAAAAAACATTTACTTAGTCTTTCTTTTGGGGCTAGATAATTGTGTTTCTTAGCGGGACCTTACGGCTAAGTGGCGCCAACTAGTGGCATACGTTTTAGGAAACCCTCATTATGACATTTTAATTAAAGAAAATATTTCGTTAACTTTGTGGTTTTATTTTTATCCTAAAATGTAGATTTTGAAATCACGATCGAAGAAGATCGTGATTTTGAGTAGGAAATAAGGTTTATTCCTACTGTATTCGCTACCTAATTTGGTTAAAATATTATTATTGACGATAAAAGTATACGATTGAAGACTGGACAT
>JALPQI010026821.1:0-14657 GCA_025490895.1 Thaumatotibia leucotreta
AGTGATGCAATAAATGACAAAAGACAAATCGATCTCTTTATTAATGGTACGTATACATACATACTTATACCGCGTGTAAATCTAATACGGGCGATCAATGAAACCAGGCAAGGAATTCATCAGTGTAATTATGGATTACGAGGTTTTATAAAGTTACACTTCATTACGACCCCACAGATTTTTTTAAAGATTTTCGGATCCGCAATGTATGTTATTATTGATATGGCAGTTATGTCATCTGCTTTTGAAATTAGCTGTCAACGAGCGTTTAACTTGAGTGTGTTGCTCTACATTACGCGCCGAATTAATTTGTATGGATAATTTTGTTGCTCCAATTTTAAGTAAAAGTTATCCAAATTACCTACATTTGGATAACTTTTCCTATGTTAACATGTCCTAAACTAACACACGTTAAGAGCTTCGCCCGTATTAGACTTACACCCTGTATAATATCCTTTGATTAAAGCATACAGGGTGCTAATTCTTAAACCAACCGCTACCTCCAAGCGCCGATAAGGGTTTACCAACGCGTACGCCAAAAATGTTTACCAAGTGATATATCCTCCTAAATTATTACTAAACATCCTCAATTTAGCTCGCAGCCCATGTATTCCTATCTCCTACAAATCGCAGGCGAGTCGAACACGGGCAGACCAGCGTAAGGAAGATCGAGATTTGTCACAAATATGCGAATTCAAAGATCTTTTATACTGGTTCTCCAAAAGGTTTGATTCTGTAAGCGACAGGAGTAATGCCGCAGCGTCGAAGCGATTTCGCCCCAAGCGATACTCGATTGAAAAATTGTTGCGAGAGCTTACGTAATTTCATGCAGGCTGCGAACCTTGATACGAGCCTCGGGCAAAGGGGGCTGCCATGGATGGACCTATTACGTGTCACTTGTCATGTCGCTTTCCTATTACTGTTAATACTACTTCAGCTGGTGTGAGCATACTGTTTGTACTCCAACTAGTGACATTTATAGCACCTATCTATCTATACAAAATAGAAATCGGAATACACTGGCTGCTAGATAAAATGTTATTGTGTTTTACATTATCGGTTTGCTTATAACGTAATCTTTTTAAATGTCTACTGATTTTTCCAGCGTTCAAAATATATTTATTGAAATGAACTGCAAATATACGTTTCAAATTAGCTTTATTACAATGTGAATGTCAGTAAAGGTATTAGGAAAGGTGGAAAATGTTTTGGCAATTATTGTAAAGGAGGTCTGACTCGTTTCTATGCTGCTACGAGTCTTTTTATTTTCTCAAAGAACAAGACTACACACAAGTTTACAAACTGTACACAAATTAACTCCTCCGTCGACGGCTTATTAAAAATGTTTACCTAACCTTCCCAATTTCAAGTGAAATTAGAAAGTTCATGTTTGCTCTTCCCGAACATTTGGGCTGGCAGTCACTAAGCCAGTTTGCCTGGCACTCTCCAAACGCAGACTAATCTCGGGCCATGCAAATGGGACTCTGAGGTAAATATTTTAACCTCACTGAGAATGCTTTTGCATTAGTGTACTGCGTAACTCGAAGATGTCTGGCATTGAACGGACAGTTCGCTGAAATACTTAAGCGATGTTGCAATGCAGGGTATATTTTACTACAAAATCTCAAAGACTCCGTATGAAAAAGTTACGCTGATAAACTTTTACCACGGGGCCCGGCTAACCCCGAAATCACGAAAAAAGAAATTACATACAAAATATTACATGATGAGTGAGAATTTTTTTCGCGATTCTGGTCTCATAGTAAAACTTGCTCTGTAGGTATGAGTTATTATAGGGGAATATAGGGGCGTCTTTTAGTGGCTGGTGAATGACCGTGTATGTATATATTAAGGTTTGTTGCAACAAGAATATTTAAATAGTAATATCTTCAACGTTTGGTTAACACAATCTCTCGTTCGGAGTCAATATCTATTACAAAGAGAGTATAAATTTGAGCGGATACAAAATAGGGGCCCTGTTGTTTTGCGTACAGTCTAATATGGAGGAAATTGAATCGGATTAACCTATGTTGGCGGACTTGTATCGCATCCGTCCAGTTTTGTACTCTATTTGAATAGGTTAAGGTTTTTAAATTTGAATCTTGGTTGTATTGAGTGTTGGAATAGTTGGACCGAGCACTGGGGTGTAGAAGTTTTTGTTTTTATTGACTGTAAAACTTTGTGTGCGACTCAATCAATCCAATGTTCAGTAAATACGGTAGGAATATTCGGTTGATGCCATTCGAAAACACACAAAAGGCGAATTGATCGAATACCCGTGGTAAAATAGTTATAATAATGATATGGTAGAAAACCGTTGAAGAGTTTCAGATTGCTCAAACAGCAAGCAAAATGCAAGTACCATACGAGTATTACAGCCATTCTGCATTCTGACCTTTTAAGATTTTAACCCCTTGTGGTTGCGCAAGGGTTAACCACTGCACTGGCCACTAAACTCTAGCTCTACAAATACCGCTGGAAATGGTTTTAAAAGCGAATCCTTAATCCCAGTACGCAACCCTTATTAGAATGTCTGAAAGATCTCCGAGTCGCCGAAGAACCCTTGAGACCTATGCAAATAGTTGCAGTTTGTGTACGGGGCTGCTTCGTGTTCATACATTTTAAACACCACGTAGCTTGCGTCTTACTTGAGCTAAGAGTAATGTCGAATAGAGAAAAACAAGGTCGTTTTACAAAGAAGTTTGTGTGACTATTAACCAATTCAATAAAGTATTTTTGAAAATGCATGAATTTTATCTCGATTATAAAATTAGGCAACATGAGGAATTTTAATTTTCTTAGTGAAACCAAAAATAATTTCAACTCGAATACATTTTACGCCAACATATTTCAACGATGCAAAGTTCCCTTTCCTGGCATATGTCTATTTGGCTATTCAAGTTATCATAAAATATTGTCATCAGCGATGCAACTATTGGAGAAATCAAACTCCCTGCAGATATTTTAAAATGCTTTCCAAATCTCTTAAATTGTAGAAGTTCAACTTAAATGTCAACCTCTCTCCAGGTAATTTTCTTTCTATTTGAACGTCTTACAAAGTCACCTTTTACTGAAACTACTTTTTGCTTTTACGAGATCTGTATCCCGGTTTGTTCGGGGCCTCTAATACCAGTTACGAGTTTAATCAGAACACGTAGCTCCATACAATATTAATGGAAACTGCAGTCACCCCAGCTTCGGGAGGCTGTGTCCTTACCTTTGGTTTGCAGTGACCGTATTAATCTTCTCGAGCCTGTGGTGTGGTATAGGGTTAGGTTACCTTTTTTCTTTGACGTTCAGAATAACATAACTATAATATGCTTAAATAGACATACCTAACTAATATACTCAACAAGACTAAAAATGTAATTGAAAAAAAAAGTTCCAAACAGCGAGGAAATGCTGTTAGCATATACGGGAGATTTATTTCAAGAAATGTTATGTTTATTCTAATATTATTCTAATATTTAGTATTCAGTTATTCTAATATTTAGGTTCTTAGATTTATATTCGTGGGTATTTTCACTTTTAGGGACACCCAATTAGCGTGAAATTAAAGAACCTTAATTGCAGTCAGCTTTGTAACGACAGTTAAGTACAATATCTTTAGGAATTTAAACTTAATTGGCGTTTTTATTATAATAAACCCTGTAGTTTGTAAAATGAACACCAAAACCAAACCATAAAAGTTATTATCGAAATTTAGTGCTTAATTGTTATTACAAAACTGACTGAAATTAAGGTTTTTTTTAACTTCACACTAATTGGGTGACCCAAAAAGTGAAAATGCCCTTGTACAGGTAGAACTGTTGTTTTATTTCTTATACAGTAAATAAGACTAATTAATATTACTTGCAGTATTTCTTGCGCTTGAAAAAGTATTGGTATCAGTAAGACGCATTGGTATTGAGTTGAACGTGGTCGAAAATGTTTTACCGCAAACTCGTAGTAAGAAAACACCACTAGCTTACGGGGGATTTTTGTTTGGAGGGCCGTGTAAGTAATTAAATCCATTTATTGATATATTAATGGTTTTACCAGGGAAGGGTTGGTGATTTTAAATTTACGTTGTTTTTTTAATAACCATTTTTTTTACTGTAATAATAATTAGGATATTGCATTTTAACAGAAGTATATTTGGAATAGTTTTGCACCCTTGCTCCCCGTAGATAACCAAGTTTGATAACTGGCTATGTACAAGGAAAAAATATTCCTGTTTTATAACCGGGTTATGAAACGGGATTTTTTTTTCCTCGTAGAAAACCTTTGTTTTATTCAGTTTTCTACGAGGAATTTCTTTTCTTGTTTGATAACCCGGTCATGAAACAGGAATTACTTTTCCTGGTAGAAAACTGTTATTTTATTTGGTTTTCTATGAGGAATAAACTTTTCTTCGTAGCTAACCTAGTAACAAACTTTGCAGAAGGCTGGAATTCCAGATTAAATCGTTTTGTAGGCCGAAAAAACCCTACACTTCCGCATTTACTATCGGTTCTACAAAATGACGCAAAATATTACGGAATTTCACATTCAAGAGTGAACAAAAGGTTCACAATTAAGAAGAGAGCAGCCATAGATGTTGCGGTAAATATCCGTATACATAAAGCAATAACCCAACTTCAATAAAACATAAATTAATTACCGTGGGGCATTGCCTTGAGAAAATTTCTCCGTTCTTTTAGTTTTTTACATACTTATATACTTATTTTTTTAATTATTAAAATGTACTTACGTAGTTGTAATACTTTTGGTTTAAACAATAAAATAAAAATAATGTATTGAAATACTAGTTTAGTACCATAATTTTCCAAACCAAAAATTTCGAAACCACATAGAAAACCTATAATGACGGTTTTCTGCTAGGAAAATATGATTCCCGTTTGATAACTAGGTTAGCTACGAAGAAAAGTTTATTCCTCATAGAAAACCAAATAAAATAACAGTTTTCTACCAGGAAAAGCAATTCCTGTTTCATGACCGGGTTATCAAACAAGAAAAGAAATTCCTCGTAGAAAACTGAATAAAACAAAGGTTTTCTACGAGGAAAAAAAAATCCCGTTTCTTAACCCGGTTATAAAACCGGAATATTTTTTCCTTGTACATAGCCAGTTATCAAACTTGGTTATCTACGGGGAGCAAGGGGTTTTGCAGTAGGTATTGATAATTACATATATGAATAATTACAAAGATATAACCGTATTCTACTTTAGAGAACTTAGTCCATACTTATTATATGCTATACAATTAATTGTATGATTCCATTTTTGCATTACACTTACTTATATGTACCTATACAAAGTATTTCACGGAGATGTCTATGTACTTTTGGCCAGAAAATGTACGAAAGGAAAAACTGTATAGATAATGCAATTTATTATATATTACTGGGTGTTACATTAGTCGTGATACAAATTCTGAAAAACCTGTTAAGATGGTCTTTCTGAACAAGGTTTCCTATGGGACCTATATGAAAGTCGCGAAAAAAAAATTACGGTTTTCATACAGATCGGTACAGAAGTGTTCATGATTTTCAGTCTCGTTTCATTATTATGTAAACACATTTGTAAGAGTTCAGTCTGAAAAAATGTATACATAAATATTAATGAACTCGAACTGTACTAGTCTTAAAAAAAATAAACATTTTCATATGGGTCCCGAAGGAAACCTTGTTCAGAAAGACCATCTTAACAGGTTTTTCACAGTTTGTATCACGACTAATGTAACACCCGGTATTATATAATGCAATGCTAACCTATAATAAAATTGTTTGTGCGAACCGCATACACTAAAAATATTTGTGATTCGTTCAATAAATATTACTTTTATTTTATTAGTACTAGTGAGAACGAAGGATACTTTTGCTATTCATAAAAGGAAATAGTGTGAAATAAATTCCATCAGACAATCATCTCAAACGACGTCTTAAATGCGTGTTGTTTATTGCGATCACCATCTGTTCTGATCTCGAGAACGTCCTTATATCGTTACATTGTCATTCAAGACCTAGCCTCATGTAGGAACAACGAACGAGTAAGTACTATTTCTCTTATCATAATCTCCCTGCGCAGCAGTACTTGCTTGTAAACATTCCCTTAAACAAGTTGACAAGTACTTATTTCTGTTTCGTGTCATTGTACTCTCATAAATACTGAAGTAGGAACTATTTCCCTAGTTTTCAAATGAATTTGTCTCATTGTCACGTTAATAGAGTTACGCTCTTTTAGGTTTCAGGATACCAACTTGCAGTTATGTTAAGTGGATTACACTCGTTGGGCATTATTTAAACGCTAGTGCTGAAAGTGAGGGATGTTTTGGGCAATTCTCCAATTTGAAACTCGATTTTTAGTACTTATTTTGCGTTTCCTTGGAGGGGTGGTAGGGAAGTGTGCCAAGACAGATCAGATGTTGCTGATCGACTAGCTTGCTTTATATTTTCGTGTGCGTTAAACGGATTCAAGATAATCTATTCTTTTTAAAGAGATTATGATTTTGATTTAGGCTCTATTAATTTGTATACAGTATTTGAGAGGAATTGCACATATATTTAAGTGAGGATTTGTTATTTCTTGGGAATTATATCTACTTTTTGCGAAAAACCCTAGCAGATACCAGAATTCTCGTAGCACTTTTGAACTGTTTAGGGACTTCTCATTTATCAGGTTATATGTTAACATCTATAAAGTTGTGCGAGTATCAAAACAACAGGAATTTTGCAAAAGAGTTTGGTTGGCGAGGAGATGTGGTCATCTTGCTATTAGGTAGATTTATTGTTTAATTGTCCGTGCGATTTCAATCCAAAAGCCTTGGATTTGTGTACCAAAACACATTTGAAGCTGCTGCGCTTCTAACAACGATTTTTCCCACATCACAATTGTTAAAATTAAAAGTAGGGAGGAAAACACTCCATCAATTGAAACCCTAGGCCACACAGAAACTATGTCTAATTAAAGTTATCAATCAGATTGGAAGACATTTCAAACTAGTTTCCATTTTGACATGGTTCCGATTGGTTGAGTGTACCTCTAAATTTTCCCCTTTTCTTACTGGAACAAATCGTAACACCGACAAAGCAAACTAAACGATTTATGTCATACCTCGTACTCAGAATCAATAAGTGGTGTGTCACAGTCTGTAAAACGTGCGCAGTACTCTGTCCCGCATATAAAGCTGTGCAGTGTAAATCCATGGCACGTGGCGGGATATTTTATTCATTCGCCGGCACCGGCTGTGCGCCGGATTATGCTTGCCAACGGTTTATAATTTGATTGCGATTTATTTTTGTTTTTCGCGATAATGCATTTATTGCGTTGCGTTGTGAATTAAGTAATTATTTGGGTTTCGTGCAGAATATTTCTGTGAAAACTGTCGTATTTAAAAATGTTATATGTGCATATTATAAATATGCTAATTTTATCTATATTAAAGTTGTAATTAATAAGTAATTTCACCTTGAAAGTGCACCCTATAGCGATAACTGATTACACAAATTTTATTGTTACTAATACTCGTACTTATACAAAGTAAAGAAATTAAAGCGCCGGTAAATTCAAACACAATTTCACAGGGATTCTAAATACTAATTGTATCGGCAATAATATTACCTAGTACAATATCCGCTTAGGGCATTTAAAAACTGTTCATAGTGTGCAGTGCATAGTAATCTGTTCATTCTCTTGCTGGTATGTATATGTATATACAATGAAGATTTATTATGAAAACTCCGTGAAGTTGACAGGTGGTAAAAGCGTTCAGGTGTCTTTGCTGAAAAGGACTATTCTTACGATGTTTTCCAAAATATGGTTGCACAAGTAAAATCGATAATAACGTCAAATGAAACAATTATTATTTATTTCAAACACGATACTTACTAAAGGTGCATTCAGACCAAACGAGCATTCGCTATTCTAACCCCCTAGGTACTCTGCTAAATTCGATCGTTACCTACACAAAACGTGATTCGTTGATTTCGTAGAGTGGGGGATAGAATAGCGAATGCTCGTTTAGTCTGAATGCACCTTAAGATTGAAACAAATCTTACAATAATCCATCGAATAATTTTCGACAAGCCGAAGAATCAAGGAACACAAGAAATGCCGCCAGCATTCTCGGTACAATGCCACAAGGGCCAATCTTAGATATAGGTTAGGTTAAGTAGGTTAGTTAAATTTAATCTATGTACATAAATTGTAGTTTTGAAAAAAACAGGAACACATAACACGTTCATATATTGGTGGTATTTAGATCTATATTCTATTTGCCCTTCCCCAACGTACAATAATTATGATGCACATTAAAATGATGATGTTAGTGCTCTCTAATTTGGAACAATGAATACCACATAGAAACTAATTATCGTCGGTAAAAGGGTATATTATGCATGCAGATGGGTACATTTATCTGAATGCAATTTGTTACTCGCATTACCGAGCTTTAGTAAATTAATAGATGGATGATGGATGTAGGTAACTATAGGTACTGGCATTGCTTTGGGTTTTAGTTTTATAAGTGCATGAGCTAGAACTCTAATCCCCATTATTTATAACCGTCTCCTAATCAAAGACGCTGATAAATATCGATTGTTCGTTTCCGGCTTATCAACATTTCTATAAGACGGAATGAGACAAACAACACTGCAAGCTGATACTTGCTGGGTTAGGAGACATTAATGAACGAGGGGAATATTTTTTGTGACTGTATTTTAATTATTTGGTAAACTTTAGTATTTTGGTACCTATTTAAGGTCAAGTTCATTAATAGATATTGTATCATATCTAGATTTTTTTAAATTTCTAAGTATACTACCGCATTGAGTAACAAAATTTCGTCGGCTGGATGTACACTGACGGTTCTTTCTCGTTACATCTCTTTTTTTCGCACACATTGGGTTCTTATCATCTCATTAGCCCTGAATCCAAGGCTACCAAAACTGTTCTCGTAATGAGATGACATCACAGATACGCTCCAGATATTAGTTTAACATAAAATAGCTTCGGGTTCATTTCTAGTCTAAAGTTAAATGCAAATGTGTATGTAAATCCTAGTCTAGTTCTAACTCGGACACGGGAAATCGCAACTGAGAACAAACCCTAACGAGAGTGTCTGGGCAACTTTGTACATATTCAGGTAGTTTACAGAGACACTAATGAGCATCTTTCCCAGGTGGTCGAGGGTAGGAGGCCTGCTCGTGGCGCCTCATACGCTTCTCCTTTAGTGAGGTGAACCAGGATTTGTCGTGCTTTGATTGACCCTCGACCACCTAAGGGGAGCACACCTCTCGTGTGTGCGGACGCAGGATCCTCTCCCGCATTGGGCTATACAGCCGCAAACGCAAGTGTCGTTTGGATGCTGCTTAAAACATCTGACACAGATGGAAAGGCCTATTGTTATTATTAATGAGTATCTTGTACTATGTATAAAAAACACGTAAAAAAATTACTCATTTACCGATATTGCATTTGTCATTATTGGACGCCTTGAAAGAAGAGAATAAGCTCCTTGTCGCAGAGAGAAAAATCTTGCGCAAAATTCTCCAACCAATCCAGAGAGCTGACGGTAGTTGGAGAATTCGAAAATAAATTTCTGAGCCCAACATCATCGGCGAGATTAAATCAGCTTTGCTGGCTTGGACATAATGGACATGTGCTTAGGATGCCAGCTGATAGGGCGGTGAAGAGAAGACTCTTGAGAAGACCCTGTGGATGCAGATCGGTTGGTAGACCAAGATGCCGCTGAAAAGACGAGGAGGAGAAGGACCGAATGCAAAGCACTGGGAGGATATCGCTAACTATGTTTGCTACAATGCGATGGAATGGAGTTGCTGAGTGCGGTGCGTCGTCCCTTCCAATCTACCATGAAGAAGTCTGGCTTCTAGTCTAAAGTCATATGCAAATCTATGTGTAAATCTCTAATCACCTCCCTCGGACACGGAACTTACAACGGAGAAGACAAGCGGCCTAACGAGTGTGTCCGGACAACTTAGTAAATATTCAAATAGTTACGTCAACTTGGAGCCATGGGACGTGACGTCGGCATTTGATATAGGGCTCTAACCTTTGCGAGTGCCGCTTGTGACTTGCGGTACATTGCGGCGTTTGATTCGTAGTTTGCACTCGTTTTGGTAACTTAGTCGGCAATGTATTGTAAGTCGCAAGGGTTGGACGGAGGTTCGTGCTTAGCTGGATAAGGGGGTATGTGGTTTAACCAGCGACCGATGCTGGGGTGCATGTTTAAATTGGACACATACAGAGTGAAGTTACAGTGAATGTTTACAGCGAGTACTTTTGTTATTACAAGATCGACAAATCGTTGTGTTGGTAGATATATAGATGAAGATAATACAGGTATAGGTATAGGTTGGGATCTGTTATCTGCTTACCTACATAAAGGTAAAAATAATGTATGTTACAAGGACATACGAATGCACAGATATTATTAAATGATGATTATATAATTTTTACTATCAAATAAAAAAAGGGAACATATTCGAACTTTACACTGCCAAAAGTTGTCACATAATCTAACTTCGTAGCACAAGTATTAGTCAAAGTCAAACTATTCTTTATTCAAGTAAGCTTATTAATAAGCATTTTCGAATCGTCTGACATTATCAAGAGAGAGAAAAAAATCTACTATTGGTTCAAACCCTACACCGTTCCTGAGAAGAACCAGTAAGAAACTCAGGTGGAATTACTTTTTTCAAAACAGTATAATAATACATCTTATTAAAATAACATGCATTAAAGAATTTATTGCATAAAAAAACAGACAAAGACATTTTTATAAAAAAGAGAAATAAATAAAGAATCATAATATTAAACAAAAATAATTATTATTGTACATGTTCACAATATTATTAAGCATCTATATCTATACTACTAGAGATGTAAAGGTCCTCTAGTTGTCAGAATAAAGAAAAATTAAGATGTAGAGATGTTAAAGGTCTCTAATCGTCATGATTTTAACAATAATAATAATTTAGAAAATTAACAATTTAGTGACAATCACAAAGCAACTATTCTTATTATATAAAAGACAACAGGCAATACCTATTTAAACATGACATCACAGTAAAATAAACTCAAATATTAAATGAAACTATTACATTATGATTATGAATGACGTTAATTTTTTTTTATTTAAAAGGCCTTAACTATGTACATTTTTTTTTACAATCTACCGGAATGATAAAAAATAAATAAAGGCATGGGTCTGTAAATTATCCTTAAATTTCGTAGCAAGCGGTACAAATTGTATAATGAATATAATGATATGAATAAAACGAATGTCCTGTGCTCATCATTACATGTATGGGTGTGTAATGTTCGTTTTGTATTCAACACACCGTTTATGTTCCGCTGAGCGTGCGTAAAAAATGTAAATGACAGCGCTCCTAAAGAAAAATTCGGGCCGTTATGAGCAAAACGCGTTTTATTGCTGTACACAAACGTGCAGGCGCTGTACCGAGTGCAATCTAATGGTGTTAGCATGCCGACTTGTATGGAGCACGTGGGTAATAAAACAATTATTTTTACTGAGTTCTACCCATGCGAATGTAGATTTCAGAAAATGTGAGTGAGTTTAGTGAGACGTCCCACTTTGTCGTTTGCCATAAAGCCGCTTTGTCAGTTTATTCATATGAAGATACAAGGAAATCTTCGTCTTTATGGTAAGCGACAAAGTGGGACGTTTTACTAAAAACTAAAACAAATTGTGTAGTAAGGCGTAAAATATAACATTCTTACATGTGGGTATAAATGTTTAATACAACTAAACTCCAGCTTAAACTTAGGTATTTGGAGTTAATATGTTTACGCAAAACTTGCAGATACATGATACAAAGAGATTAGATATACAGATTTACGAAATATACTTTATTTGAAAATATTGCGTTGCTATCCAGTTCATAAAATACCGCAAAGTTTTATTTTATTACATACTCTCCTTGCGTAAACATTTATAACTAGCATATGAGTAAATTAACAATGACCAAATCTACAGTACATAAATGAGGAATGAAGTCCTAAATTATAATAGCTAGAGAATTAACAATGAAAATTAAGCTTTTCACTTAACCTAGCTTAGTAAGTACATAAAAGCTGGAGGTAACGACCGTGCCCGACAGTGACATGTGCCTAGCCTAATTATAATAGACCTCTTCATACTGGAAGCCAGAAGGCACTATTATATCCCCAACTTACCAAGCTAAACTCTCAGGCTACCCAATTTAGCTAAACCCTGACGAGGTAACATTTTCTTGTAATCTCAGAACGCAGTTACACTGGTTCTCCTATTGTGACTCGGGTGCAGTAAATAAAATGATCGGAATAGGAGATACATGCGACTTGGCAAGATCTGCACGCAATTTGCGCTGGTATTAAGACGCCGCCGGACGGCGATAAGGACCAGAAACCAGAGACCAGACCAGTTGCAAAAGTTTAATGATTACAAACATTATGTGCCTTGGGATACTTGGAGCATTCTTTAACGAGTTTTTCTAGATAACACTAATGGTCGCATAGCTTCTTTATTAACAGTTTACTTTGATGATCTATTTATCATCGTATCATAATATAATTTCTATTCAAGTTTTTACCACCAATAGTACTTCATCTCTAACGAGCCGAATCTTGATAGGTACAGTGAACCAATTGGAGCTATGGCCACTCATGTCAAAATGACACTTTAAAAGCTTGTAAGAAATTTCTTACTACTTGTCATTTTACAATGGTCCTAGAGTGGCCTAGAGTTCTGATTGGTTGAGTTGAGTGTATCTACGGTTAGGTATGTTGTTTCTTTCCCATGTTTCTGTGGCCAAGTTGGGTCTCCAACATTAGACGAAGTCTCATTTGAGTGAGAGAGACAGACGATCGAAATTTATTGTTTTCAAAGTTCACGGTAGGCGGCCTGCTCTACTACAAGTTTAGTTCTTCAAGTGCACATAAGAGAAAAGTTCCTGAAGTGAACATTCGACTCGCTATTGTTAGCAAGGAATAACCAAAAGCTATACATTGTTCATGTTCGACACTCTGCGTCGTGAAACTCATTCAAATTCGATGGCGAACAAAACGTCACAACAAAAACATGTTAATTTATTCGGAAACCTGCGGGAAGGGCTCGGGCTGAGTCGACATTAAAATTTGAGCCTCGTCAGGTGTTAAGTCCATAATTTCCCGGGGGAACAATTCGGGATAGCGTTTTAAGGGTTTCCATGAATGGCTGTTCCAATTTGCTCTCAACGTCTTAGCTCGCCTTTTGTAAGCTCTATAAAACCTCGTTCTGCCCATTGTGATTCCTAAAGGACACCCATTTTTTGACAAACTATGACTGGAAAGCCTCTTTAAGTTGAGGTTTTACTCAAAATTATTTAATGTTGCAAATACTCTTGTTAATTTACATATATACTCTTGTTGATTTTCGGAAGTCAAAAATTGGAACTTATCCAGAACATGATTGAAGTGTCCACGGAAAAAACATGTCTAGTCAATTCAAATTACAGAAGGAAAAACCACCTTACTTTTTACAGAATAAGGTGTGAATTTGCCCTATTTTTTTTAAGTACGGGACATGTTTTTTTCCGTGGACCCTTCAATTATCATTATCAATAGTCATACATAACAGTTGTTTGGCGTTTCAATAAATAAATATATATAATGATATAAATGATTACGTACAATTATACCCCTTAATTGGCATACAAGAAGACTTTTCACTGAGAGAAAAAAAATGGTAAAATTGCCATTAAATATGACTTTTGCCTTGTTTTTGTGTAAACTATATAAAATAGCACGGCGAAAACGAATATCATATTGTAACTTGGCCTGTATTTTGTAACTAACTATTAATATCTTCTTTCATTTTGTTTCAGGTATGATATGCAACAATAAGAATTAGGTACTTATTAAATTATTCCTATTCGGTAAGCATATTCTATTCATGGATCACCAACGATATACAGACATTGAATGCATTTAGGTATGCTTGAAAGAATTTCCTGAAATCATATCAGAAGGGACAATGTTTTTCTTCAAAAAATGTTTATCGAATAAGGGTACAAAATGTACACCCGGGTAAGACCGGACTATTTTTCGGTGAGTTGAAAGGACATCACAAAAAAAACATAAATTTATTCTCACCAACTTTTAGCTGAAGATGTGTAATGTATGCGATAAAAAAGAAATCAAGCTTTCAATATAAATTTACTTGACATCGCTTTTCCGAATAGCTTAGAAGTAATGGACACCCAAACATGCACTATTTTTTTTTCAAGACACCCAACCGAAAAACCTTCTTGGCTTAAGATCGGACTAGTGTCTAATTTCAACTCTAAAGTAAGGAGAAGAAGTTGCATAGCTTCCTGTTAAAGATCAAAAAAATCGGAATGTCGGAGTTATTCCACAGTTTAGTCGTTCTCTGAGGATCAGCGGCCCTACCGCGAAAATCGAAATTCGGAAATTTCGACGATTTTTCTCTGTCACTCAAACGAAGGCGTCATTAGAGTGAGAGAGACAAATCCTCGAAATTTACGAATTTCGTTTTTCGCGGTAGGGCCGCTGATCCTCAGAGAACGACTAAACTGTTGAATAACTCCGACATTCGTTACCGAGTGCTGGTGAGCCGCGATTTCCTTGCTTCGTTAGAGAGTTGGTGCCTGTTCGAAT
>JALPQI010026822.1:0-11842 GCA_025490895.1 Thaumatotibia leucotreta
TATTATGTATGAAAGAGAGGTTACTAGGCAACGCTTTGGAAGCATAACAATGCCTGCAGTGAGATGACCGCACGCAACCGTGAACAATAGCCACGCAATTCGTGGACTAAACAATACTCGACTTTCTTACGCAATCCACAATCGTTATAGCATTTCTATATTTATAGCTCCTACCAAATTGAATAACGTCCACCAATGTAAGAAGTATGCAACAAAAAAATTAAGTTAAGAAAATTGAAAGCTTTGATTCACATTCGATCAGATGGAAGGGAATTGTGGGTAGGAAGTCGATCAAAAAATACGCAATAATACTAATATAATAATATACCGCAAATATTAAGTAGGTTACACAATGGTCTAATCTTGTATTCTATCCTCTTTTTATTACGAAATTATACATTTTGATATCAGAATATTTGTTTAGTTATTATTATAAGTAGTTAGACCATAGCTTGGACCGCTCATTTCTGTATATATTTCATATTGTTTTGTTTGAACTTATGTATATTATTATGTAGTATTTTTGAGATAATATCCCACAACCCACCTACCGCTTTAAACATAGATAGTTTTAGACATGAATTTCGTTACGAAGTACATGAGATAATTAAGTACTTAAATATTATTTTTTATCCATTGACACTCGAGAGTATAGTCTGCTACATACCATCCCAAAGCAAATACAGACTGACCAAGTAACCATCCCTGAAGTTTAGGTACCTAAACTTCAATACGTATAGTTAGCTACTACGTTATTATAATAAGGATCGCATCACAAACAATCATTGGTAGAGGGCGGATTTGAAGTAGCGATCTCATTGGTAAGATTTTGTTTGGCGTAAATTTGTTATTTTTTCTACGCTTAATAATAACAAAACTTACTGAAACGAAGAAGTACATATTTATGTGTCTTTGGAAGCTTTTCTAAATATTGGAAATAATATCGAGAATTATGAGCAACAAGGTTTTTACTTTTACGTTCCGATAACTTTTATTATTTTCGTGTACTTATAGAAAAAAAAATACCAATCATATCCATATTAATATTGAGATCAGTACTTGAAAATCTTGAAATCCCGCTCTGTATCTATCTACAAATTGGTCCGTGTACTGTGTCGCCATTTGTACCTATTACATAAATGCGTCCACGAGTTCCTAATAAAAAAATCATTAGAATACATAGCTTCACGAATATTGCGTTTATTGTTTTTGCGCGATATCATCTACCTATACGTATACGTAACGGTGCCAAGTGCCAGGTGGCTCAGTAGAGTCGTTTGAATAATCGCAAAAACACATCAAGTGCGCTAGCGACGACACTGATTAGCCCACACAGTAAGCATCGCTATTTATGTAGGTATATATAAGTAGTAAATATAACGGGATTTAATCTAATATGTATTGGTAGGTATGCACACATTTAGCTATAAGGAAAGGAGGCATTTACCTCGACAAAATGTTCGTTTTACTTAGTTATTATTGGCATGAGGCAAAGTTCATATTTTTGTAGAATGTAATTGTAGCAATTGAAGCATACGAGTATTTTATATTCTCCGCTCAGCGTTCGTTAGTAGTAGAGAAGGACGATTTTTTTAATTTTAAGCATTCCAAATCAGTACCTAGTCAATACCGATCAATCGTTACAAAAATATTTGAAGGTCGATTTTTGACTTTTTCGAAATCGAGTATTTTGTGAACGAAATCGAGTAGTACTTAAAAGTCAAAAATTGTTCTCCAGGCACTCTTATCCCTTTTCCGGACATGGACGTCAGAGCAAATAAATGCAAGAAAGGTAACCAAAGGTACCTAGAAACTGAAGCCAGCGAAAGATTATCCATGTGTAACTTACACAAAATTTGTAGTTAGTCTACCTACCTACTTACACAGTGTAAGTAGGTAGGTAGACTAACTACAAATTTTGACATGACAGTTAGTTCCCCGAGCCAAATAGATTCTCAGTTGTTAAAGTATTTTCTCAAAATACGCACGGTATCAAATTCTATTTCTGTTGCTAATATAAAACAAAGGAATTAAAAGTTTTATTAATAAATAATGGCTTATTTCCAAACATTACCCCGCCACAAGGACAGCAATGGCGGTAATAGCGCTGGGGCACGTCACTCGCCTCTCGTTAACCTTTCACGCTATCGACGTACCGATTTATTATTCATACTACAATATGACTTAAATGAACTCACTTTGCACTTAAGATTGCCTATAAAGGTCTACTTAAATATAGGAAATACCTGCTACACAAATATCAATAATTTTATCTTAAATAAGGTTAGTAGTTAAGTGCATAAACTTACATTAACTAACCTCCAATTCCTGGATGCTTAGCCAAGCTGCCAATCGCTAGCGCTTAGTAGCGTAACGTAGTTTTCCCTCTCTATCACTCTTTCATATTAGTGCGACAAAGATAGTTAGCTGCGATTAACGATGAAGCGCTAGCGATTGGCAACTTGTCTAAGCACCCTGGCACCTAACAGTTCATACCTATCCGTTTTTCATGATATTTACGAATACAAATCTGGATGTTAATTTACCCTGTACGTATTGTAGATATCTACACCAACATTTGTGACATTTGTGTTTGTTAGAAAGTAATAAAATTAGACAACCTATTTTAATTTTTACAAATCGGTATTTTGTTAAGTATGTGTCAAAATTGCTGCTACAGGCCGTGAACCAAGATTCACACGGAACACTGAAATATTCATCAAGGTTTTTTTTATAATCAACTACGACCGGTGACTGGTAACTTGAAAAAGTGTAATGAATATTTGAAAGTCCGTAAAATGCCCGTAGCGCCGCCACGCCATACCGACCGTTTTAATATTGAACGAGTGTAAAGGGCTTCGTGCTTATTTCCCTGGAGGCCCCGTGTTTGCCCAACTCCGGCTATGTTGCTATATGCTAATACTTTATTTTAGTTTTAATAAACGTCTCCTAACTTAACAAGCTAATTATTTCGTTTGTCCCTTTCGCTCTTATAGACAATTAGAGATGTTGAAAAAACCGAAAGAAATAAACCATGGGTAGATGATTATCGGCTAATCCCCTTGGATTAGTGTTTTTAGTTCGATATGACGCCGCTGTTGTGAAAACTTACCTCAACTGAAGCCTGCAAATTGAGGCGATATCGATCAAAATTTCTACTTTTTTCCTCATAGATTAAATCAATTTGTTACTTCGCAATCTTCGCATTGAGTTTGATTCCTTCGCATTGTAGTTATAATAAATAAATAATAATATTTAATTTGTAGAATAGTCGTTTAAAGCATAGATCACACAGACAAACACCGCAATCCTACGAAGTTTGGACTCGTTAGACATGTCTTAATGCGCAGGTACCTACTAGATGAATTTACTGTAGTCCGGGAGCTAAACTTTAACTTGTTCGAGAAAATTACATTAAATCCTACAGTATATTTATTTCAGGAATATGATAAAACATCGTTTTGTGAATATATGAATCTAATTATCCCTGATAAATGTGTGGAGGTTTTTTCATAAAATCAATATTAAGATTTAATTGTTTGATAAAAAGAAACAATAAATCCTACGGTAGGGATTTATTATCCGAGGGGCCTAACTGAATATTTAAGACAATATTTTAAAAAGTCACCACTGAATAATTGTAGATATAGTCAGAAAAAATAAAATTATTTTTAAAATTCATAACAATCAAACAGAAATTAAACAAATGGAGATTTTTTACTATAATGATCCGACAATTATTATACTCATCCAAAGAAAATTTACGTCAGTGACTCAATGCTAACTATTTTTTTTACAGTTTTAACTGATTTACGTGCAGGCGCATTAATTCTACATTTTATTTTTTTAATGTACCTCTTGTCAATAATTAGTTGTGGCACAATACCAAAAAAATCCCCTATGTATACTCTAAGCATTTCCTACAATTTTCGAAATGGTTATTGTTAAAATAAATCGGAGCGACGCTGACGTCATAAATGCGCGGCCGGCCGCAGGGCAGCGGATAAACGTATGTGGGATACCTACCTACTATGTAGACAGGACGGTGCGTCAAATTACAGAAGGAATTTCGTAGGAAGGAAGTAGAAACGTCTTAAATAAAAATTAGTAGTAAAATAAATAGGTATTATGCAGTTTTTGAACAGACGATTAAAAATGTAGGCACCTATACAACTTGTAACCTATTAGGGGCCTGTATTTAACACGTTCACTGCGGCCTGAGGTAAATCCGCCCCAAGCTCGACTAAACGCTGGTGCGGGGCTAAAAGTTCATGTTTTCTCTGTGGTGCGGGAGCTGCCGTCGTTTACTTCTAAGGCGTACGATAAAGACTAATATACATATCTTCATGTTTTTCAAAGCCGTACTCGTTGGAAAAAAAATGTTTGAGGTCGAAATAAGCCTCTAAACGCACTGGGTAGATATTTTATCCACACAGTGCGGGCTGAGGTTTATTTATGCCAAAATGCCAACTGACCTCACGGCCGCACCGAGCGGGATGCTGGCGGCGCGGGAGTCGACCGCTGACCGTTAGTGCGGCTATAGTTGTCGATAAAGACTATACAGTACCGGTCAAAAGTTTAAGTTTCGATACAAAATAGGCTTTCAAGTGATAATTTTTTTAGTGTTTACAGCAAAATATTTTTTCTACTTATATAATTATTACTGATTCAAGAGCTATTTAATATTAATTTAATCTTAAAATCTGAACAATTTTATAATATATAATAATTCGTATTCGTAGGCAAGTGAAATTGTAATTTTTTGATGATTATTATATTAGTATGAACATCGCGTGGGCATGACTGCCAAAAGCTGTCACAGCTGCCTCGGGTGTCCGAGCTGTTCGAAAGTAACGGTTAAATAAAAAGGAATAACTAAATAATCAGTATTATATTAGCTGAAAACTAGTGTCAACTTAAATGCTGGAAAAATGATAGCCCAAAAAGTCGAATTTGTATCAAAATCGTGGTGCAAACTTAAATTTTTGACCGGTACTGTAGGATAAGATATAAACACTGTGAATCATCCCTTATTCACTACATATCATCTTTATATATCAGGTAAACATGCAGAAAGAAGTGGTTCACAATTTGCACAGGCATGCAGCCGGAATGTTTGATAGTTTAGAAGTTATTTGTCAATCATCTTTTGTCCTTATAATGTCATCCACTGGGCCGCTAACTTTATTTACTCGAGTTAGAAATAATAAACATTAACTTGATTTTTAATAGAAAAAACCGACTTTTCAACCTCGGACTCGGACTTAGGTCTAGGTCCTGGTCCGAGTCTGGTACCGGGTTCGGTATTGAGTTCCAGTCCCAGTCGAAGGAAATCGAAATCAGCAAACGACGTGTACTATGCATTGTTGAAGGGTTCCGTTCAAATCATCCTCAGCAGTTCCAGTTCATCAAATGCGACAGTTTTGAATGAAATTGCGTGATTTTTTGATGAAAATACAAAAATGTCTATAGATAAGCATAATACGTATGATTTTAAGATTTGAGGAGACCCCCGACCCGATATCTCGTTGACCATCATCATACAAGAATCATAAAAAAAAATAATTACATGCTAAACGAATTGATAATCTACTTTTTAGATTTGGAAGTCGGTAAAAAATGGCGTCTGAGACAATGTATCGAAGATGGTCGACGCGATGATGATGGTTTATCGATAATTCAGCGATAACTGCCATTCCTTTCACTAGACTTAGAAAAAATTTAGTGCGTTTTGAGGCCTAACAGACCTCAAAAATTGTTTAGGTATTTTTTCTTTAACTAGAGGTCAGACCCAAGGGCGACGCTAAGTGTATTTTAAACATTTACAGACAAATGAAGACCACAAAAAAGAAAACACCTAATCCTTGTCTAGGCAAAATTATAAAAGGTTTAAGTAACTGCTGAAATTTGAGGTCTTAGGTTTGGGGCTGATTCGATCTCAACCTCACCAGATTAAAGTTCACTACGATTTGTCCCGCAGTGAACGTGTTCCCGATGCAAAATGAGGTGTTACAATTATTCAAAAATGTATATATACAGGGCGTCCCACGGCGATGCCACATGGAGGGAAAGTACCTTAAATATCATAGATAGCGTATTTTGCTGAAAGAAGACATTATGTTATTTTTAAGACTTAGTAAAATTGCATTCAATTTTTTTTTTTAATAGTATGAAAAAAAAATATCGCCTTGTCAGAGGAAACATACCTTAATTATCGTAATTGAGCATCTTACAGAAAGAAGACATTATTTCGATTTAAAAAACAAATTCTAACTTGTCTCCACATTTTTTATTTTTTTTTTTTAAAAATTGTATGGAAAAAAAATATCGCCTTGTCAGAGGAAACATACCTTAATTATCGTAAATGAGCATCTTACTGAAAGAAGACATTATTTCGATTTAAAAAACAAATTCCAACTTGTCTCCACATTCTTTTGATTTTTTTTGAAAAAAATTGTTTGGAAAAAAAATATAGCCTTGTCAGAGGAAACATACCTTAATTATCGTAAATGAGCATCTTACTGAAAGAAGACATTAAGGTATTTTTTCTCCGACGTCGAGATATTTTTTTTTCATACAATTAAAAAAAAATTAAAACAAGCTGGAATTTATTTTTTAAATCGAAATACTGTCTTCTTTCAGTAAGATGCTCATTTACAATAATTAAGGTATGTTTCCTCTGACAAGGCGATATTTTCTTTTCCATACAATTTTTTTTTTTTTTTAAATCAAAAAAATGTGGAGACAAGTTGGAATTTGTTTTTTAAATCGAAATAATGTCTTCTTTCTGTAAGATGCTCATTTACGATAATTAAGGTATGTTTCCTCTGACAAGGCGAAACTTTTTTTCATACAACTTTTTTCAAAAAAAATCAAATAAATTTGAATGCAATTTTACTAAGTTTTAAAAATAAAATAAAGTCTTCTTTCAGCAAAATACGCTATCTATGATATTTAAGGTACTTTACTTTCCCTCCATGTGGCATCGCCGTGGGACGCCCTGTATAACTATACCTCTCTCTTTCACGCACAGCGCACGGCATCGCCGCACACGTATCGTAGGCACATGCGCGGGAAGGCGGGATTTATAAAATATTCGTTTTAAGATTATAGCTGTTAATGTCGATTGCTCGTAAAGCACTTAATATATTTCAAATATTTTATTTTTATTTTGCGTGTTAATAAACATATTATCTAAGAAATAGATCATCGTGGCTGTACGTTTTCATTGAAACGTCTTATAAGCAAAATAAAATAATAACAGTGAAAAAAAAAATAGATGCAACTGTGTCACCGCGGAGAAAAGTTACTAAGACGTTTATATCTTTATTTTGGTTCAATGACCAAATTTTCGAATTGCGCAAGATTTTGTAAGTTATATTTTTTTCAAATAAGGAAAAAAAAATTAAGGAATAGTTTTTTTTTGTATAAGCTTTACGAAAAAACTGGGGATTATTTTTTCCTTAATTATAAATCATCTGAAACAATAGAATGAATACATAATCTCGAGGGTAGAAATTATTGAACGTGCTGTTCCAATTATTGACCTTCAAGTCCTCGACTGGATGAGAAGCTCTCGCGCGGCACTGGGGATTATTGAATGATGTGAATCTGTATACCCTAAATATTAATTAGAAAAAGCTTCCGAAACTGTAGGATTTAATGTGACCAAAAACTTTTCTTCCCCCGACTACTGAAGAACATACAGTAAGCGCTAATAATTTTAAAACCCTATTTTATTACAGTTACATAGGCCAGCCCCAACCTTATCCTGCGTTCCATAGGGGACAGGATTGACAGTCCGTTTATGAGGCATTGTTGCGACTTGCATATCTCGCACTGTCAGATTAGTATGTAGTTATTGTATTGTATTAAGTTTTAACATTAGTATTAAGTACCTATTTCAACTAACCATAACTATCATGTATGAGTCTCATGTTACTTGAAATAAATGATTATTATTATTTATTTGTATCTCTCTTTGATCACGGGCCTATAAATCCCGGTCTTTTGATAGGCTTGCGCGGGGATACAGATCCAACACGTAGAGGCCCTTTGGAGATATTTGCTGTGTTTTACACCTGCTGCAACCCATTCACGGGCACAAAAATAGATATTCGTGAACTGGTCCCAGCAGGCATATAGAGACTATTGGAGATTATATGGAAAAGACTAGTGGGTTATGGTGATGAAGGTTGGATGGATAAGAGATGGAACTATAGAAAAGAGGTCCGGACACCTGCCATAACAATGATTTCTCTTTGCTATCGAGGCGGGCGGTGACTCGCCGCCGACTAGATGGGCCCC
Organism: Thaumatotibia leucotreta; assembly: GCA_025490895.1. Classification (NCBI taxonomy): domain Eukaryota; kingdom Metazoa; phylum Arthropoda; class Insecta; order Lepidoptera; family Tortricidae; genus Thaumatotibia; species Thaumatotibia leucotreta. The sequence continues at coordinate 8,308 of JALPQI010026822.1, forward strand.
CGTAAATGCCGTCACAAGAGACAGCCAGGGGCAACACCGGTGTAGGCGGCTCAGGAGTGTAGAGAGGTGTACACCGCTTTCTGCGCAGTGGCTTGACGGCCGCTGCACCAACTCGCGACTTACGCAAATTTACACTTCCACCCCTGGAGCGTATAGCTCTGGCGACTCCTCTCTGGACGGCCAGTTAAGGCAAGTCAGAGCTGAGAGTCCTACGGGTCCCCTTGGGGTTCCACTCCGACCGACGAAGACACGCCGGAGGCGGGGACCCTGACCAACTCTCGGGAGCACTCGGGTCCGTGGGGTCGTTACTCCCCAACAGCTCGCCACAAGCTGCCCTGCGGCATTTATTATTATTATAGGTATATATCAGCGTGCAGAAAAATGTGAAGTGCATTGGTACTTATATGGTTTCCTATTATCCAATATTATAGGTATATATCAGCGTGCAGAAAAATGTGAAGTGCATTGGTATATGGTTTCCTGTTATCCAATATTATAGGTATATATCAGCGTGCAGAACTAATGTGAAGTGCATTGGTATATGGTTTCCTATTATCCAATATTATAGGTATACGAGTATATCAGCGTGCAGAAAAATGTGAAGTGCATTGGTATATGGTTTCCTATTATCCAATTCAGAAATATTGATGCCCAATTGACATTCGCTTTTTGGTTCTTCTCTTTATTCTAGATTCGATTTCAAGGTTGTTTCCATAAACTAGAAAATTGAGCTCAACACAAGTTTAAAGTCAGTGTTACCTTATTGCTTGTATTTATGAGCTCACGCGCATTGCGATACAGTTAGGCGCAGCGGAAGTGATGCCCCAGTCACCTCGGCATTGTGTGCAGAACCGCATTATCTTTTATAAATACACCATACAGTCGTCAACACAGATAAACCAGATAACTGACCACTTGTGAACTTCATTCTCATAGTAATACGAGTTACAAATGATCAGTTACTTGTGTTGGAGGTTGTACTTGTTTTCCGCGTGCAGGTGTAGATTTTTGTATGGCTTTGAAAACTGTAATAAGTATATAAATCATATTCAAGTTATTAATATATATAATTTAAGTTCTTGTTCTTAACCCATTCAACGTTGTCGTCACTCTAGTTACGAAGAATTTTTGCTGCGAACAACATATATTATCGGCTACGATGTAGCGCTACGAGCGTAGCCTAGCGGGGGATAGAATTACGATAGCCATGACATTCTCTACGTAGCTGTGGTTATATGCTGTCACTATTATTTCACAAAGCAATGAGGTCTATTTTTGCACTTAACTGTACTAAGTAATAGTAGGGTAGCAGTAAATAGAGATATTAAAACGATTTTCAGCCTGCTAGGAATAATAGATAGAAATGAATTCCTGGAATCAATCTAATTTTCTTGTCGTACCTACTCGCATCAATACCTATACGATTATCTTGCATAATAAGTCTAAAACGGATTTTCCCATTTTCGCCAATGAAATGACTTATGATAGCATTGGCATTTCCGGTCGCATAAACACCTATCTTGTATATACCCACACGTACAAATTAATTGTTTACTCAAACCAACCCGTTCAGGTAGGTTAGGTAGGCCTAGCCTACCTGAACGGGTTGGTTTGAGTAGGTAGTGAGTTGACTAGGCCTGCCTAACCTAGGCTCCATAATGCACAAAATGGTATACTGCGGCCTGACAAAAAATTAACCACTACTCGCACTGGTGTTTAAAATGAGCAGCAACTGTACTGAAAAATACTATGGAGTATAGTGTATACTTTAAATTTAATAGGAAAAATGCTCTTTTTCTTGTACCCAAAATCTGAAATCCCGTTCAAAATCTGTAACGCCTATCTCCGTTAATTTAAAATCCATATAATATTTAAGACCAGTTAAACGTAGCTGTATAGGATCAAATAGATATCTAGAAATAGAAATATATATCTTTATTCATAACAAACATAAAAAGAACAATATACAGGAACGAAAATTTATTAAGCCTGCAACAAAATCTGCCGTCACCGGCCCGTTAGCTATTTCCATCCTGTATAAATCACTTTCTGGGTCGATTTTAAAACAAATATCAGTACATTTAACTATGTACGAAACAAAATTCACGATTGTTTCCATTGTGTTACGAAAGTTAGTCACACAAACTACATATAAGGGTAACTGCGTACCTAACACAAAAATGTGAGGTTAACTTTTGTGTTTATTAAAGCCCTTGACGGCCTTAACTATGTACATTTTTTTACAATCGACCGTTCTATTTTTTTATTTATTTGGGGCATGAACAGCAGTAGGTACATAGGAAATTTACAAAACTGAGAGTACAGGTACAGTAAACAAAGCCAATAAAAGATGTCCACAAAAATACAATGAACATGCAATAACAAGATATAGTTAGCGTGCGCATTTATACTATATAACTAACATTAACAACATAAGTTTCAGTTAACTATAAAGTTTGCATGTACGTGAGTGTGTTTGTTGGTGTTGAGTAAGTGCATGAGTGAGTGGTTTATTGTGAGATTAATGTGATGTGTCTAATTAACTTAAGTAAATTATGATCACCAAATGATAATTAATATAATTATTACTGAATACTTGTCGCCTACCTATGTAGGTAGTTACTGTATGTATTGTCCGCATTTAACATAGGTGCACCCGCACTAAATGCTTCTAATTTGATCCATAAAATATAATTTTAATTACTAATTAGTCACTCAATATCATAATTATCAGTTTCATTAAAGACTACCGTAGCTAGGTGCGTAATATAAAGTCCATCGTGTCTTATTTTTTGTTATTAAATACATATCTGATTAAGATAATCAGTAGGAAGATTGTCTTAATTAGTTATATACATGTTAAATTACGTCGTGATACTAAGTAAATACCTATTTACCTACTTATATTGTTATTTATTTTTTAAAACAGCACGTATTTAAAAAGTAGTAGGTAGTTCACTTAAGTAAAAGAACTACCACCTCATCCTACCTAAAATTGGTTAGTGTTGAGTGTAAATTTTTGGGTACAATGCGAACATTATCTATAGGTATTTTATGTTAGCCAAGTGAATAAAATCGAAATTTACGAATTTCGAAATTCGCGGAAGTACCAAAAATGTCACCCGTATACGTATACTCTGAATAAAATTATACTTAGGCATTAGGCAAAGGTGAGTAAAATTGACGGCAGGTACTAGCCTCCGCCACTGAGCCGTAGGTTATAAATAGTCGACATTAAACTGTTAAATAATTTCCTCATTGTCACGAAAGACGATTAATTTAACCGCTAATGACCTCACCTCCGTATATTCATAAGTTTCATGAAACAAAAGTTCATTGCAGAGAAAATGCCTAGGGTTTCAAGTGCAACAAAATTGAATTAATCGCAAACTATTCCAATAATACCACGTTATTAGTATTTTAATTTTACATTGACGAGCAAAAATACAATATAAAACGCATTCAATAAATTATAAAATGCATTCTATTGGATTTTATTACACGTGTGGAATGTGATGGACAATTTCAAAACAGG
>JALPQI010026824.1:0-12150 GCA_025490895.1 Thaumatotibia leucotreta
CGACCCCGCCGTTTCGGCGTTATAACCGTTCGATTTAAAACACTTTTAAAATCAGTTCACGACTCTCAGAGAAATATCGAGTGACATCAAACAAAAAAAAGTCAAATTGAGAACTTCTTCCTTTTTTAATCACTGATGATCTCTCCTTGGAATCCAAGATTCAACCTTGAACCGGTATTATTAATGTCACTGACGCGGTTACTAGATCTTGGGCAAAACCTTAAAAAATTGCGTAGGAGTGACTTTTCCCGGGTTTACCTGAATTACGCCATCGTCTGCAACCTCGCAGTCAACGACTGACGCAGGTATACATTTTATTAGGGCCTACCTGTGTCCTTACTATGGGTTGGAAATGAATAAGAGTTCCCAACAGTTGCGTAAACGATGATGACAAGGTGTATTCCATGAAAAAGTCTACTTTGTCGGGAGCGTGACTATGACAGCTACCTTAGAAATATGTGGAAAGTGTGAGAATTTTCTATAAATACAAACACCTAGTTATATAAGTAAGATACGTAAAATATTGCGTTTGTAACTTTCTTAGATGTACGCGAAGAACGGCGCCACGTGTCCAACATTCTCGTGAAATGCACCACGAACTGAAAACATGCTTTACTGATATTTCGAAATTAAACGGCTAAATAAGAAGATTTAAGTAATTGCTCGTATATCTAAATTATATAATGATTATTGAATATGTAATGTCAATATTAGTCAGGTCTTTTTCAACCAGCTAATCTGCGATAATTTAATTGTCTGTTCTGGGAAGGCAAACGCTGAATAAAATGAAAAGCTAAAAAAACCTGTGCTACCTAATATGCGCTAATTTGTAAGTGCCATTACTTGGGGAGGGATACACCAACCACACTTGATATGCCGATCGCAGCAGATTATCTACTGTGATTCTTCCCGAACAATACATTCAAGCGAAAGTTTTATCGCTGTCAGACAGTTTGGTGCCACCTATTTTTAGTAATATTATTAAAACAGTAGATAACTTAATAATAATATTATCAAACCGGAATCAAAAGGGGATTCGGAAGTACTGTTGACACCACAAATGACACAACATTTACCAAGAAAGGAGTTGTTTAAAGATGTAGTGAATTAGTTATTTATTATACAAGGGGGCAAAGTTGTTGTTTAACTGTCGTGCCAATATTGAGACCTGAGCTAGCGAAAGATTCCAAAATTGAGCCACGAGCGTAGCGAGTGGTTCAAAAACTGGAATCTTGAGCATTGCGAAGGTCTCAAGGCACGAGAGTTGAACAAACTTTGCCGCCAAGTGTAATACAACTTTTTTCCCCTCACTATCGCGAGGAAATATGATTACAAATCTCATCCAAATGTAAATTTACTTAAAGAAACCATTTAAAACTCAATGTCGAAACGTATCGTAGAATAGAGTTACTTCTGGAATTTAAATATAGCCAATGGCTTACAAAGTCACCCGTGAGAACGACCAATTTAACATGTGAGCTCCGATTGCGCATGTTTACTACGGTCATACAGATTCACTTATACTAGGCAGTAGGGGGCTATAGGAATTAGAGCAATGTCAAATTACTTTATTCACAAGTGTGTAAAAAGCGTTTTTACCCGCTCGTATTAAACGATAAACGAGCGCTTTACGAGCTAGTGAGGGGAAAAATTAATTAATCTATTATCAGTTAGTCTCTGCATTTAAACCATAAATATATGAATATAAATATGAATGTACTCGTATCCTAGATTGACTCATACACTTTTGTGTCAACAGTACTTTCGAATCCCTTTCTAATCACGGTTTGATAATAATATGTGTACGTTAATGTTCGTTTAAATATAGACATTTAGAGAAGACTACAAATGTTAATAAAGAAAACAGCAATACATTTATTGGAGCCTTAAAAAATTACACCATTTAACTGATTTTCTCATGTGAATTTTTCTGACCATATTTGAAGTTAAAAATGTCATGTTGGCAACCATGTTGTTTTAGTCTTGTCACACTTAATTGACAGACATCAAATGAACAAAAAAATCTTTAATTACCTAGAAATGGTAAAAAAAAAAATTTAAGTGCATTTTTGCGATAGTTTCATTAATAAAATTCTTTTATTGTGTATTAAGGCTTTCAAAACATAAAAAAAAAACAAAAAAAAATTTTTTTTTGCAAATTTCACCAAAACTCGTTTAATGTTTTTGGCTTCTTTTAGTCTCTGGAATATGCTGTTACAATTTTTCCCTTTCCTTAGGGGCTCCTTGTATATAAATATATGGGTATTCTTAGAAATGGCTCTATTTTGGTGAAATTTCCCGTGTGTAAGGGTTTTCGGCGTCGAGCGATCTAGCTTCCCCCTTGCGACAAAATAATGTTTACTCTACGAAAATAATATGCGTTTTCGACTTAGGTAAAGAAGTTGAGTTACCCAAGTTCATACAATTTATGAACAGGTTTAGCCATTCTATAACGAGTCCATTTATTTGAAACTTATGGTAAGGCTACAATTGAAACCGCAAAGTGTATTCGTTTGTGTCACTAATGGCGTAACCTATCTGATGCATCGGACAAAGGTTACAGCAATAGTGACGCAACGGGGTGCCCCTGAAACGTACAGAAAAACTTATGAGAAGTGCTCCCGTGTAACTATAAGAAAAATGGCTATATTTATGGTACACCGCTGAGATTTTAAACATCCAGTGTTGATATATATTGATTCAATCCTATTAAATAAAAAATAAATAGGGTGGAAAGGAGGACGTTCCTTCCCGCTACCGACCGAGTCTACCAACCAGTACGATGAACTTTCAGTATGGGACCAACATCGAAAGCGTACATGGAAAATTGACTTTTCCATACTATTGAACTCTAACTAATCACTCACTTTGTATGAGGGATTATTTTTTTTTATATTTTGATTTTGGTCCCATACTGAAAGTTCATCGTAATGGTTGGTAGACTCGGTCGGTAGCGGGAAGGAACGTCGTCTCTGTCCACCCTGTATATTTGTATATATATCTTACTTATGACCTTTTGTTTTGTGTATACACTTTACTAGACAATCAGCAATCGAGCCCTTTTCTATTGTTAATGACGCAAAACAAAAGGTCGTAAGTAAGATAACAGTCGGTCAAATAATATTTCCCGAACTTTAACTACCAAAGCAGATAGAGTTCAAATATCAAACAATTGATACTGAAATTCACCCTAATTGAATTTGTTAGTTACGCGGTATTGCACTATCCCCGACGATATGTGGGTCAAAATTCTTTTCGTTGTCTTGTTTCATACCACTTTGTTACGCTTTTAGTTGCTATTTCGACTCAGTATTAAAAAAAATCCGGTACACTTGTATTTATTTTTCACGCTAGATTTTAATCCATACGTTAGAAATTGAAAACAAAACATCATCTCCTACAAAAATCACCACTGCGTCACGTTTTTTAGGGACACAAATTAAGAAATTTTGACCCATGTATTTCGATTCTATCCTATTTAATAAAAAAAAATATTTAGAACAGATGGCAAATAAAATATAAAAATTTAGTAATTATGCGATCATTACAATTATGAACAACTAATTAAATAAATCCAGTAGGCCTAGCACATAATTGATGCGACAGTATGTCGCCGCGAGATGGACTGTCCATCCCTCTTTTATTAATATAGTTGGTAAAAGACGAGAATTCTCGCGGTGACATACTGTCGCACCAATCCTGTGCTAAGCTTACTGACCAGACATTCAAATGAAATATTGTAGTGATATTACATATTTGTCAGACTACAAAAGACAATAAATAATACACCGTGTTTTTCACAAACTGCGAAATTTACGGTCATTATTTAGTTGCTGATTTTTATTAAAAAACTCTTACGTTTTTTGATATCACATGTTATTAAACATTTAAAGATTAATAAATTTCCAACAAGTTGAGCTAACATTTTCGTGTTTTTATTTTCAATCACAAAGATTGCTGACATGATTTTACCCTTAAATAAAAGAATTTTAAGTGCGCTATAAGGTCATTATTACATGTTTTTCGTAGCATAATTAGGACAGGTGAGGCGATATTAAGCCGAAAACGTTAGCAAAACTCAAAATAAAGCTAGTTTGCAAAAAATAGTACTTTTGGAAGTTTCGAATCTCTGAAACTATAAGACCTACGGTAATGTTTATTAGCTCAACTTGTTGGAAAAATATTAATCTGTACACGCTTTGTAACATATAATGTCAAAAAACGTAAGGTTTTTTAATAAAAATCAGAAACTAAAAAATGATAGCAAATTTCTCAGTTTTTCATGTACTACGTAGCTAGCACAACTTTTTTTGCTTGCAAAATGTGGTTTTATAGTGCCCTATAAAAACAACATACCTAAAATGCAGCTATACTGCATGCTTTGCGAGTTTAATGTAAAGTTTGACCGTACTAACGGTATATCCGAGAGATATGAGCATATCCGAATAGATTCCGAGTACAGGATTAAGCTGCTGATGTTGTCCTTGATAACCCACATCTAGGTCAGAAACAACGATAATTTATAAGCTAGAATGTAAGGAAATACCTATTACGCAGTTTAGTTAGAAAGCGGATGAGCTGTTTTGTCTCACAATTTTTTCCTCTTCTACTAAAGGTTAACAGGTTTTTTAATATTATTGTACATATTAGAGGTACTCAGGAATTGTAAATATTGGAAAGATTCATCTTTTTGAATATTCGGTTTATTATTTTGATAAAATTTAAATATTTTTATGATATATTCCAAAATTTGAAAAAGTAGGAAAACAGAAATGCATCAGCATTATCACCACACTGGGCAAGCGGATTGGCGATCGCAGTGATGTGTCCACTATGAAGACGCTGCTGCCCATCATCAATTTTGTACCAAAGAATGTTTAGTGACACATCAACCCCTTAGTCGATTCTTACGACACCCGCGGGAAGAGTTAGGGTGGTGACAAATGTATTCTTACTGCCGTCACGGCTAACATGTTATATTAATACTTTCCTACTAAAAAGCTCAAGTTATTTTTATCTGTATGTGGTTTGCTGGTGGTAGGACCTCGTGCAGGGTCCGCCCGGATAGCTATCACCGTCTTACCCGTTAACCTGCCGCTAAATAGTACTGTGTTCCGGTTTGGGGGTAAGATAGCCGGTGATACTGGCATAGAGGCAATCCATTTAAGTCCTCAGGCAGCGCATAGGCGTTTTTTGGTCACTATGTCCATGGGCCTCAGTTCCTGCTTTCCATTAGGTGGGCTGAGAGCTCAGTTGTCTACCTTCGAGGACATTAAAAAAAAGCCGCTATATTCTCGGGGACTTTTTAGTGTCGAACAATAATATAAGTACAACAATACACTAAACTTAACAGGTTATGGGATGCCCCTTACGACCTTTGAAGTTAAGGGATGCCCCAGAAAATCTAGGTGCATCAAACTATGAGTCATGTAAGCTCAGATGCTATTTCATTGATGATATGAATCACAATTAATTCAGTCGTTTAATTAGCTTTATTTTAGACTTGTCTTTTAGTCACAACCATAAAAGGCTACTAGCAACATGGGAGTGTTGTATCATCCTGTTGATTCATGAGACTTGATAATAGAATGCAAAATGGAATGGAAATATGGAAAGTTATTTTTTACTGGAAAGTGTTACTACGGAGTAATTTGGGGTAATTGACCTCTTTTCTAAGTTCTTATTTTCTAAGGTGTTTGCACATTACTGTGTATGTATTCGTAATGCGTATATATGTGTTTGAAACTATTACCTAAGCAGATTTATATTTGGCCAATAATATTATACAAGGTGCCCACGAGGAAAGGGAAAAATTCTAACAGCATATTCCTGAGACTAAAAGAAGCAAAAAATGTTAAAAGAGTTTTGGTCAAATCTGCAAAAAAAATTTTTTTTTTAGTTTTTTTGATGTTTTGAATGCCTGAATACACAAAAAAAGGATTTTATTAATCAAACTATCGCAAAAAATGCACTTTAAAGTTTTTTTTTACATTTGTTAGGTAATTAAAAATATTTTTGTTCATTTGATTTCTGTCAATTAAGTGTGACAAGACTAAAACAACTAGGTGACAAAATCGTTTTCTAAAATGCGTTTATCATAGCGTAACGGTCTAAAACGGTTTTAAGAAAAAAACTAATTTTCTCTTGAAATAGACTGAATCCAGAAAACTTCATATGACATTTTTAACTTCAAATATGGTCAGAAATCCGCTGTTGATTTTTTTCCCTTTCCTCGCGGGCACTCTTTATTTCGTGATCAGTAGGTACCTACTCGAACTGTAACAGGCAAAATTATTTTTACGACATAGGAAGAAAACGAGCATTATATATGGATAATGGACGAATAAATTGTTACTATAGTTGCCGATTTCTAAGAATGAACTTTTGACGGTTTAAAAATGAGCCTTACATATACATGACGTTCGACTTTCCTCAGAGTCTTAATAAACGATTTTCCCGATAGTCTAACGTGAGAGTAAGCCCTCATATTAATAAGGATCAATCTATAAGCTGTCAAAGTTCATTCTTATAATAGAAATCGGCAACTATAAAATGTAGATTGCAGTCATTTTACATGTACAGAACTTCTATTTCATTTTTTTTATTTTATTATACATACAATTTCATAAATTGGAAAGAACTTAAACAGCCTGGTTTTAACCTTTGGGTACATATCCCAAAACAACCAAAAACAATTTAAAAGTTTCTAGATCTAAAACAAATATAAACTATAGAAATGATAAAAAATAGCCCTTTCTTGTCGTTCTGCAACTAGTGGGGCCTGTTGCGTCATACATATCAACTTCGGTGAGTCAATGAATGAACCCGTACCGGCAATGATTCCTGAGGATCAATATCACGCCACAATCTAAAAACTGGACACCCTTTCATTATTTGAAAGTGTTCTGAAGACTTTTAGTCCCTGGAATGCCGCTGTCTTAAATTTGATTGTTGATTAATTATTACCAAGCATCGGACAAACTCCCGTCATTTTGAAAACATAACCCTGTTCCATGCAGTAGAGACTTCCTTATCTTATAGTGTTAACATATTTTATTTAATATCATTTTTATAAATAATAGAAAGAAAGAAATATTCCATATCAAAACTTGTAAATCGTTTATGGATCACAAATTTGTACACATACAGTCACGTCTAATAATATGTATACATTTCGGAACGTATGTCAAAGGCATAAGGATCAAAATCGTATACATATTATTAGAAACGACCGAGTTGCAATCTCCTAAATGACATACTTTGTGATACAGTTAAAAAAAAGAATATCTTATAAAATAAAAGAAGTTAAAATCATAAGATAAGGAAGTCTCTACCGTAAGGAACAGGGTTATGTTTTCAAACTGACGGGCGTTTGTCCGATCCTTGATTATTACTTTAATTATTTTATATTAAAGTCCATTGGCTTGTGACACATCTGTCACTAGGCACTCCAGGGGCTAATACAATATAATTAAACGGTTAAACTCACGTGTATACACGCGGTATGTTTCGGAGAGCCTAGGTCACTTGCGAGCGCGACGCGAGGCGTGAACGCGGGGTCAATGCTTGATAATGGAGACCTAGGTTCTTCGAAATATGTCGCCGCTTAATGATTGAACCATTGAACTTAAACGTTTAATTATATTTATAGCTATTATGTTCTGAAAACATTTAGTAAACATTTAGTGAATTTGTAAAAAAAACAGGAGTCTTTGTTGTGATCTTGGGTTGGGTAAACTATCTGGTATGTAAGCTCTAAATAGTACCCTACCTATACTACTAAATAGTAATAGTGCTTTACCTATTTACTTGCATATATCTTTATTTTATCAAAAATGTTTGCAACTATGATTATGCAATTTTTTTTGCACAATGCGACAAATACTTACTTATAAATAAAACACAAGTAAGTAAAGTCTAAAAAGTAATAACGAAATTAAAAGTAAAAATAAAACTAAATAAATTATTAAGGGTATATTTATAAATAAAAAGTGAGGGCGAGGTCAGTGCCAGAGGTAGGGTGCCCAGAAGGCTGGTGGCGTTGCCACGCTGAATTGCGATTCCGATTCGCTGCGCCAGGAACGAACCAGCCCTCTGGTCATCTATACCATCCGCGAGACGCTTCGCCAGCTCCTTAAATACCCTATGTGCCCCGGGTCCCCACACTGGGCGCAAAGCTTTCCACCCCAAACGGCTCAAACATGCAGCCAGAGTCAATCGCTGCATATTTGCGCCGTTTGAGGTTTGAGGCACTTTCGGTGGCCGCACCAGTCTTGTTTGCGGTCCCTGGAAAATGGGACGTTGCCAGAATTTCCACACACGTGGCGTCCCGTACTAAAGGACGGCCCAGATTCCAGGGGACAAGTTTTTGCATAGTTTTTAGTAAAAAGGTCTAACAAACTATGGGTTCGGTTATGTAATTAGTATGCCCATACCAATAGAATTCTGGGAGACCGATATGATACCACAATTTGCTAAAGCCGAGCACAAGTGTACCCGAATTGAACGTTTGGTCCGAATCAATCCGATTAATAAAGTTTATTCAATGTTAATTAAAATTGTGACGATATAATGTGTATCATACAGCCAAAAATATACATAAAGACTCCAGAATTCAAATATCGGGATATGAAACTGATCCTTTATTTAATAAAATGGATATGATAATTTATAAGTCAATTAGTCTACTGCCTGATAATACGATCAATGGCAATAGTTATTTATGGTACACGTGATGAAAGATAGCAATTTCTAGAGGAAAAGCCTACATTTTCAACACGAACATCATAATATTCATAATTTACAATAATATAGATGAAGAAAAAAGTCAATTTCGACAGTACGTACTCTAGTAAAAACAGTAAAATTCCTGCAAGGGTGCAAAAATTATATCTTTATAAACGCACTTTTCTGGATACTCGAGTTGATTTTTTTTTACATTTATTTGAACTGCCTTAAATGACGTGTCGGATATCGGACCTACCTTGCATAACACAAAATGATGATGCATTCGAGAACCAATGTATCCGCAAACTTACGTGTAACCAAGGCTATATTAAGTCATTGCCAAGGATTTCGACCACGAATTCACCAGTATTTCACAAAAAATTTTGGAGTGTAATGTATAAAAATAATATTCAAACTTTCCTTCCCTATATTCTTCACTCCATCAGCCTTTCTCAGTCCACTGCTGGACGTAGGCCTGTCCTATTAACTATGCGTAACGACGCATTAGGAGGTAAATGCCCATAATCGCCACGCTGGGCAAACGGATTGGCGATCGCAGTAATGTGTCCACTATGATGACGCTGCTGCCCATCGTCGATCTTGTATCAAAGGATGGTGAGTGACTTCCCTATATTAAAGGGTTGTAAATAAATTAGGACAGATCAACAAATAACTGTTCCGTTTTCGTATTTTTAAATTATATGAAAACTTTTGTCAATTATTTGGCATAATGTAGAAGATCACAGTATTTGAAATCTTTTTTGAAAAAAAAAAAAACAATAATTGATTCATTAAAAAAGTTGGGCACAAAATAGGAAATCGGTAACTCACGCATTTCACGCTAATAATTGTGTACTTTGCATTGGTCGGTGGAAGCATTTTGTGGCCTAAGAAATGCCTCGCTCAGTGTGGCTGTGGCTACACGTTGAAAATACGCCCAACATTTTGAAACATTGTTGTTTGCTTGTTTTTTTTTACGTGACCAAGGTAGACAACTGAGCTCTCAGCCCACCTGATGGAAAGCAGGAACAGAGGCCCATGGATATAGTTATCAAAAAATCGCCTATGCGCAGCCTACCCTGAGGACTTAGATGGATTGCCTCTATCTGTGCCAGTAATTACACCGGCTATCTTACCCGAAACACAGCAGTGCAAACATTGCTATTTAGCGGCAGGTTAACGGGTAGGTAAGACGGTGGTAGCTATCCTCGCATGAGGTCCTACCACCAGCATAATTTGCTTAATTGCATTGGTTGCTTAATTTTATTATTATACGCGCAGCCTAGTTGGTTGTCTGCGAAACTGGAAGTCCTGAGGAGCCACCATGATCTCCTAAATGCGATTAATTTTAGGTTTGGCTTGTCAGTTCTTACAGTTGTTCTATGGAACTGAAACATAGCGATTCAGTTTAGGTCCTAAATCGAATCGCATTAGTAGATCGTGGTAGCCCCCCTGGGATCGAATCCCGGTGAGGGTGTTATGCACATATTGTTTATTAGTCAAATCTTCACTCTCTGCCATAGAATACAGGCCAGGGTGCTTAGACAAGTTGCCAATCGCTAACGCTTAATCGTCAATCGTAAACGAAAGGCAGCTAACTGTCTTTGTCGCACAAATGTGAAAGAGTGACAGAGAGGGAAAACTACGATACGTTACTAAGCGTTAGCGATTGGCAACTTGGGTAAGCATTCAGGTGTAATATTTCATTTCGTTTAAAATACAGCAAACGGGCTGATATTAAGAAGAATTTTCAAATATTTACAGGATATGTGGAATCTTTTTTATCAGATTGTCTCGTTTTTTTTTTTAAATCATACAATAAAAAAGATCAAATGGTCGTGTGATTGATATGCAAGGAACATTTTGGAGTGTTTAAAAAAACTGCAGAAAATTTGTGGATTAAGGGGCTTCTTAATCATGATTTGCTATTTTTATATCCACGTAGTTATATAACGATAAAATTACATGATTTTTGGATTGTATGTAAAAATCAGGGAATTTCCAAAACAATTGGTTATTTAAATGGATTCCACTTATCCTGTAAATATTTTAAAAATCAGTTTCAAATGAGCAGGTGTACAGTATTTTCTATGAAAAACTATACCCGACCCGTATTTATTGATCGAGAGTGTATAATCGCGACAACAAATATAATAATTTTATTGCTGAAATTATTTTACTATTATTTATACAGTACTCCTGTGTAAGCAAATAGATAAGTTTCATTTTAATTACTTATTAACGCTGAAATGTAAATATCATATAAGTACTACAATATTACATCGGACAGGATTATCACCCACACTGGTTGTGTAGGTAGCAGTTACATACCATTTTCCGAATTTATCTTATTTGAGTAAAACGATGTTTTCGCTTAAAATTCCACTTCAATGATTCTTTAAGCACAGTCAGTTACACAACATTAAGATTAAAAATCAATTTTAAAATCATTACGACATTAACAAAACATAATCCTAACCCTATTCAAAAGAAAACCTTATAATAAGCGATTTCCCAATTGATAGCCTGTGGAAAAACCATTTCCATCAAATTCGTCACAAGGAAGGCGCCAGCGCACGCGCCACTTTTGCATAAATAATGACGCGTAAGCCTTTACGAATCCATTCATTGTTGAGCCGTGGACTCGAGCAGTACAGTGTGAACTCAACATGTCGCCTAAATGTGTCATACTTTGCTTCTGCGCGTTCGGAGCGCTGGTTTCAGCTATCCCAATCCAATCAGATAAATCTATAGATACAGAACCCGCGAGTGATTTTGTACAAAGCGACATGGTTACATCTCAAGATATGAAAAGCGTCGCGTTTTCTGTGATAGAACCAGTGTCTAGTGGTACGATAAGGATACGACGAAGTGTTTTACTCAAGAGGTGCTCTAAAGGAGAAATTAGAATAAATGGCATTTGCATGTCGTGTGCTGAGTGAGTACCTTAATACCCAATCCTCACTACTCCATTATCTTTTAATAAATAATTATAGCTATATCATTAAATAAACAGCGTGACTTGAATATTAGGACAACCAAGTTTAATACCAGAATGACAACGGAATGCTCATGTTCTTTAACATTCTAATTCATAAGGTTAAAAAAAGGATTTATAATTTGTAATTATGAACAAAATAATAGTACGCTTTAAAAAAAAGTTTGGCTTCCTTATACGGCACTTCTTATTTAAAAAAAATGAATTCAGGAATAATGCGAATAGTAAAGACGCACTAATAATACTCAGTAAATTATTTCATTCAATATACCGTTAATACTCAATAATTAAGTAGAACTGCATAAATCAGTTATGTAATGGTATAAAATTACAAATTAATTCATATTTAACTGAAGTCACAACTCAGCTTGTAATAACTGCGGTCAGTTCATTTAATTATTGGTACCTATTTATTGTTCAGATTG
>JALPQI010026825.1:0-12792 GCA_025490895.1 Thaumatotibia leucotreta
TTCAGTAAGCTTGCAATTGTATCTACAATATAGTGGCTTCATAAAATGTTATATGAAAAAAAGTGATTATTTGCTATCATAAAGAAACTAATTTTTAACCGACTTCAAAAAGGAGGAGGTTTACAATTCGTCGAAATCTTTTTTTTTTTTTTTATGTATGTTCCCCGATTACTCGAAGACGCGTGGACCGATTTGAAAAATTATTTTTTTGTTTGAAAGAGTATACCTTCTAGTTGGTCCCATTGTCACCGATTTCAGATCTGATGATGGGATCCTGGAGAAATCGAGGGAACTCTTCAAATGTTGTAGGCACATATGACATTTTTCATTTATTTTCAAAGACTAATCAAGTATTTGCGTCTAGTCATGAACGTTTTAAGTTGGTGATCTGATGATGGAAGGTACAACTCCTTAGCAATTAGGAGTTGAGGGATGATTCTTTAAGTATAACATATGTCGTGTATGTTAGAAGCTATTTGAGTATTTGCCTTTAGGTGGTTATCCTTTCATGTTGGTGAGCTGATGATGAAAGGTACAACTCCTTAGAGATTAGGAGTTGGGGGATAATTCTTTAAACATAACATATTTCATGTACTTTGGAAGCTATTCGAGTATTTGCGTTTAGGTGATCATCCTTTTATGTCGGTGAGCTGATGATGGAAGGTACAACTCCTTAGAGATTAGGAGTTGGGGGATAATTCTTTAAATATAACATAGTTCATGTATTTTGGAAGCTATTCGAGTATTTGCCTTTAGGTGGTCATCCTTTTATGTCGGTGAGCTGATGATGGAAGGTACAACTCCTTAGAGATTAGGAGTTGGGGGATAATTCTTTAAACATAACATATTTCATGTATTTTGGAAGCTATTCGAGTATTTGCGTTTAGGTGATCATCCTTTTATGTCGGTGAGCTGATGATGGAAGGTACAACTCCTTAGAGATTAGGAGTTGGGGGATAATTCTTTAAATATAACATAGTTCATGTATTTTGGAAGCTATTCGAGTATTTGCCTTTAGGTGGTCATCCTTTTATGTCGGTGAGCTGATGATGGAAGGTACAACTCCTTAGAGATTAGGAGTTGAGGGATAATTCTTTAAATATAACATAGTTCATGTATTTTGGAAGCTATTCGAGTATTTGCCTTTAGGTGGTCATAGTCTCATGTTGGTGAGCTGATGACGAAAGGTATAACTCCTTAACGATTAGGAGTTGGAGGATAATTCTTTAAATATAACAACTGTCATACATTTTCGAGATCTATTCAAGTGTTTGCTTAGTAGGTAGTTATGACATGTTGGTTAGCGGTTAGTGATTCTTTAAATAATATTGGCATGCTAAGGCTGTTACCTATAATCTTTGAAATTATTCATACCTGCTTATGATACAATGTATATCTCTTTGATAATGGGATAATTCTTTTAATAGTTTTTAAGTTATCCAGTTCAGGTTTTCAGGCCTATTAAAGTGCAGTACATTCTAATTATAAGTATTTAGAGCATACTAAATAACGATTTTACACTACTAAAAAGCAAAAAATAAAATATTTTAAAATAAAAATAAAACCGCCTTCAAAACTTCGCCCGAACTAAAAAGTAAAAAATAATTTTAGTTCCTACTTCTTAAGATTTCCTACCCAAACCTTTAAACTTTTACCCTATTCATTGAAATAAAATATCATGGCTAGGTATCCTACAGATTTCTTAGAAGTCGGTGCCAAGCCAAATATAGGTATGTTCACTTCGCGAGTATAAAATGACTGTATTTGATAAAGCTTTATAACTTACTGTCACTCCGGTTATGCTTTCATCAAAATGATTGAGGTAGATCATTCTGTTGATAAAAACATAATCGGAGTGACAGTAAGTTACAAAGCTCTATCTAATATATACCTATGAACGTATTTGGCTTGGCACCGACTTCTAAGAAATCTGTAGGATACCTAGCCATGATATTTTATTTCAATGAATAGGGTAAAAGTTTAAAGGTTTGGGTAGGAAATCTTAAGAAGTAGGAACTAAAATTATTTTTTACTTTTTAGTTCGGGCGAAGTTTTGAAGGCGGTTTTATTTTTATTTTAAAATATTTTATATGAGTAAACGCTGAAGTTTACGAGAGAATAAAAAACAAAATTATCAGTGTATCACAAAACAATATTTTTTATCCAGTGTTCAAAAATGAAATCATGATAATTATTATATGGGAACTGGCAGAGATGTATAAATTGATAATAACAACAACCTATGAAACATTACTTTCGCTAATCCTCCTTTCGAAAGTATGCATAGCTGGGCGTGTGTTTTAATTATTATTTTTGTTACAGGATATAGAACAGAAACGGGCAGGCCAATACTTCTTCCTTGAGGACTAGAGCATAATCACCACGATATTTATATACTTCGCCGGAACTGTATCTGTCACAACCGTGATGGCCCGCCATCCATGTATTTCCGATATATTACTGTAATAAAAATCAGTTTTATATAAACATACAACCACATGTTGTGGCGCTATTATTTATTATATCACGGTACACTACTTGCCGCATAACTATTTGGCCTGCTATCTCTATCACTCGTAATTAGTACTTACGTGTAACACTAATGGATGACACCTTTAGTCGCCAGATAGTTTTGCGGCGTGTATAATCCAGTTCACACACCCCGCCAATGGTCAATGAAATGGTTTTCAAACGCACAGAAACTGAAACACTTTAAGGAGCATTCCATAAAAACGTCACGTACGGACACAGTCATTTCAATACTTTTGAGAAATAAAGGCTTTAAGGTTGACAGTGTTTCTTAGCAGCCAACATTTATTTTATTAGGGTAGCTACCATAGCGTCACGTACGGACAAAAAGTAGACGTTTTCATGAAATGCTCCTTTAAGTGTTTATAATATATTTGTAGTCTGCTTACTTACATTGATATAATTCGTTTGTGAAACAAATGCCAACCAATTTGAGCACTCTATAACAGCGTGCGGAGTTGTTTTGATCAATAGAGACATGTCAAAGCCACAATTATTTGTGTGGTCTTCAATTAGATTGGCAAATGAAACACTTAGACAGATAGGTATAAATATGAAGCATGTCAATTCGGTGCTAGAAGTTCTCGATACCTAGTTAGGGCGTTTGTGCATTACACTGACTTTTACCGTCCGGTAGTCCGGTTTTTTACGGTCCGATATGCCACGCCATTAAGTGTATATAGTAGCTTGTGCACTATACGTAATTTTACCGTCCGACATTTTACTTTTCCCCATTCCGGGCAGTATTTTTCCGATCCGAGATGACAGCTATGAAAAACGTGTTAATGCTTGTGCACTGCGTGCGGCCGGAATTGCACTGACTTTTATGACTGTCGACTGACTTTTCATGCTACTATGCCGCACCTCCGAGTAAAAAGACGGACAAGTGCACAAGCCAATCATCCGTTTTTTTCATGCTACTATGCCGCACCTCCGAGTAAAAAGACGGACAAGTGCACAAGCCAATCACGGGTTTTTTTCATGCCATATCGGACCATGAAAACTCAGTCTGCCGGACAGTAAAATTCATAGTGGTGCACAATCGCCCTTAGTCCGTGACAGTGGCATTCGATGGTGCCGAAATATTATCGGAAACAACTAGACCGAATCCACTGTAATTGTACAGATACCTACCGAAGGAGCGTGTTATAATTATAATAAGAAATGAGAGTAAAAGCAGCTGGTAACTAAGCAATTAATTGTTTTGCAAAACGTTTGCCAATGCAATATCATACGGATGTTTACTTGATCGCCATTAATTACTTCCATGGCTGCTCTCGTAGACCTGATTATATCTATGTCAAGTATAATTTTAGAGAAAGGGTAGATTTATACCGCCTATATAATATTATACAGGATGTAAATCTACATCTGGTTCACACTTGCGAATCTCTTAACGAGGGTTAGCATAGGAACAAGTAGGTAAGTTTTAATTCATTCAACCTGTAATTTATTGCAATCTACGCTCGTTTACCGGCTCTTTCAAGAGGATGTGAAAACTGTCATATGATTGTCAACTACATTGCTGGGTCATAAATCTTCAAACATTAATTACGAGGTCATAATTCAGGGTAACTTAAAAAAGAACTTATTTATTAATGATTTCCTACACTATTAAATCCTGTTTTTATCGCTTGTAGGTGAATAAACTTGCAAAACTCGTAGGACCAAATCATGAAGAGCAACCGCCAACCGGCTTCAACTTTCGTGTTAACCTAGGTGTACCCCACAATTACCATAACGCTACTCTATAAAACATCTCCTAATAGAGCTGACGCGAACCTGTTAATGGCATCAAATCAACATCAAGTTTATCGATATAAACGTCACCGGTGACTCACGCGTTCTGCGAACGAAGTGATCTAATTGAATCTCGGACCTTGACCGGAAGTTTATTTGGGGGAGAAACCAGTCTTGTTCAGGTATGGCGTATAAATAGATATGTTTCATATAGCATCCTACAAAGCGATTGTGGAAAAATAAGCCAGCAAAACATGCGCACGGTAGGTACAGGTACTACGTCTGCGTATCTAGAGTGGATTTTTTTATCAGTGAGGGTAGCAACTAAATCTCGTGCTGCTTTGCGGAAATGGCCTTAACCTTTCGTATGCGGATGGCGCAAGCCTCAAGCAGAGCAATCAAAACTATAGATCTTGATGGCTGTTTCGTAAAGTCAAATTGTGATAGAGCAGATCTGCTCCAGCATACGAAAGGTTAAGAGACATTCCCCCGATTTTAAATTAAATAACTATTCAATTTATAGTTTGAAAATAACAATTTTATGCCAATCGATTATATAAAATAAAATAAATAAATATTCATCAAAAGCTTGTGTACGTATGCAATATAAAAAACCTAGCAAAAATAGAAGAATAGGTATTCCTCCTAATTACTATTAAAATTAAAAGGCGTAGGTAGGTATAAGTACCTACCTATTTAATTTGCACCATTTGTGGGTGAGTATCTGAGCGTTTCAACCGCCAATTTTGGTGGCATAATTTTTGCCGAAGTTTCTAAACGTCTCGATG
Organism: Thaumatotibia leucotreta; assembly: GCA_025490895.1. NCBI lineage: Eukaryota > Metazoa > Arthropoda > Insecta > Lepidoptera > Tortricidae > Thaumatotibia > Thaumatotibia leucotreta. Next base: position 5,058 of record JALPQI010026825.1, read on the forward strand.
TTATACTTCGTCATTTGTATTATAGTATCGTGTCTCCTTCAAATGACAAAGTAATGTAACGAATAGAAACTTCGGCAAAAATATGCCACCAAAATTAGGCGGTTGAAACGCTCGGATATTCACCCTTGTCAGTCTCTAAGTAGGAAATATCGAACAAAAATAGGTACTTAAGTAGTTATAAGGAAAACGAAAGACAGAATAAGATCTTATGTACAGGATGGTGACGCAAATACGCCTATCGCTATTACAACAGACATCAGTGTCCTTAGGTACCATTAGTTGGCTGCGGCAATAATCGTTAGCGTCGACGAGTAGATTAGGTAGTAAGTATTAGGTGCTCAACTTTTTTTTCAGTTGGTAAGAATCTTACGCTCATTAACATGCCAGTACAAACGGGATTCATATACAGTCGAGTGCATTAATATATAGACACATTTGTAAGGGATCAGTATGGAGAAGTGTATATATATTAATGCCCTTGAGTGTACATACGAGAAAAGTATGTTAGGCAGACGAGAGTTGTGTTTATCATAATACATAGGCTTTACGAGCTAGTGAAGGGAAAATATAAGTAGAGATATCTCCTCTGCCTTTGTGTTTTCTAAGAATAATTAGGAGGAAGGAAATAGACACAATATGCGACAATAATATGTATATAAGTTTAGCGACGTATTCGTAGCTCGCTCGTGGTTTTTGATCACAATTTGTACAAACGTTATTCGGAGGGACTCTCATCTATAGGAATATCGAAATCAATTTCCTCTGTGGTGCAGAACAGAAATTCTATTCGTGGTTTCTTAATTTGTCATTCTCATCAGTGTCATCAGTCATCCATCAGTCCTTCACATTGTAGCTAGTAGGTACTAGGGCTAGGATAATAGCTTAATAGCCTTAGCCATGTCAGTGCCCCAATATTACAAGGTTCTATGTAACACTTTAGTCTATTTGAAATTTGAACGTCAAATTTACACTTAGTCCAGATTTAATAACCCCGAAAAAGCACGCAGCACACACAAATTGTTTACTGCATGAGATCGCGAAACGTCTGGTTGACGTAACTAAAGACCGAAGAGCTGGCGACTTCCTCGCACAACGCATCAGTATTGCGATACAGCGAGGAAATGCCGCCAGCATCCTCGGTACTATGCCACAAGGGCCAATCTTTGATATAGGTTAGGTTAAGTAGATTAGTTAAATTTATTCTTTGTACATAAATTATAGTTTTGAAAATAAAGCTCAGGTACTTAAATAAAAAACCCCGAAAATGTAACATAGAAACATTATTGGGGTAGCGTTGTACAATGTACATGTCTCGGTCGTATAAAACAGGCGCAGAGTTTCAGACATGAATTATTAGTGAGCCTTTGCCGTTCAACGTAGCTAATCTACTAGCGCTTACTGATGGTGACTGTACATAAAGGCCGCGCCACACGGGATGTGTGTGCAACACATGCAACTGCTTGGCGTGTGCGTTGTAGTTGTAGCGTATGACATGGCTTTGTAGATGGCATACCGCTTGCAAGTCACGCGCCCGCTCGTAGATACACGTACTGCACTGCACACGCATTCGATGTGGCTTGGCCTTTAGAACTCAATTATTATATTACAATTCATTTAACAAAAGTAAAATCTACATCACCAGTTCAACGCCTCTATGGCCACATGCAATGCATTCTGAAAATGACTCACGCGTATGTGAAAGAATACCACCTGTACCTACTATGACGGCAAAACTATACAAAATACGCATTTGTGTTTTGCAATAACCTAGTCATGGTTTCATGGTTGATAGCAGTCATTCAGATCATATGATTCAACGCCGGAAGTTAGTGAGTAATCTGTGATGACAATTTATTCTTAATGAGACATAGACCGACCTCCTCAGAGTTCATGACGACATAATTATCGTTACTAAACTAATATAGGACGCTAATTATAGTAGATAGCGAATGCCTAGATAGTTTTCTGACAATGTGACAATAGCCCCCTTACTACTAACTTTGTAAGCCGGTAAATATTGTTTGTCCTTTTCGGTCTTATCAATATGTATTTATGAGCGAAAGGGACAAACAATACTTAGTAGTTTGTTAAGTTAGGAGACGTTTATTAATAAGAGGGTAAGCTTCTTATATTCCGCTGTGCGTAGGTAAACTACGGTACGGGATAATAAATAATGAATTGGACATTTTATACGTACCACGAACACCGCAAAAATATCTGACGCGCTCTTATGTCGGTCTAAGGTTGTGTCAGATATTTTTGAGGCGTTCGTGGTATAAAATACTATTGACTGTACATACCTACGAAGATTTTAACTATGCATTCTAGACATCAAAACGAACAAAAATTATTGTGAGACCTAATGACAAATACCACCAAAAAAAATTTTTTTTATTCTCTTTTTTTTGACTTTTTGAATACTTTTTAAGATTTCCCGTACCATAACAACAATTTGTTAAAATTATGTATTGTATAATTTTTTTAGGGACAGGTTATTTCATCAAGTCTATTCCCATTTTTTATTGCCAGGCAAAAGGTGTGGTAATATTAAAACATATTGTGCTATCATTGTAATCAAAAAGAAGTTTTATGACGAGTAACGTCGAAAAACTTATTTCGAAAAAAGGTTGATTATCTCTGAAACCAAGCCGAATCCAGGAAATGTTACATAACATTAAAGACTCAAAATATGGTCAGGAATTGAACATTAAAATCTTTTGGAATGCTCGCGAGCATCCTGTATGTGCCATACCTACTTAAACAAATGTGTTTATTTCTTTATTGTCCATCTTCTTGCTTTCTTATCTCATGACACGGTAATCCCAGAGGAAACATGTACGTATATGTATCTTTTTTGTAGAGAATTGTATGTAGATTACTTATGTACTAGAACGTTTTTTGCTATAAGCCACGGATTGCGAGTTATTTACGAAAAATTAAAAATAAGTACCTTTACACCCCTCTCCCCCCGTTAGCTCCGCCCCTAACCACCAGTACTTTTAGTATGTGGTTTAAAACATCATTCCCTACAACTATGCCACAATACGCTTATACACGAGTTATTTCCCCCGATAGGCAGCTTTTGGTCTTCGTTACTTGTAAAACTTCGAACCAGGCATTTCTATGACACAAAATATTTTCCATGGCACAATAACAATAACCAATAACCATGGTGTGTACTACAGCGTTACTAGGATACTATGAACGAATGGGAGTGATCACTGGAGTACACAATGAGAGCCTGTTAGTGATCGCATCTTGTATTCGGCTGCCGGCGGGCCGGTCGCGGTCGCGGTGCGATGACATCACCGCCGCAGACGCGATTACGTGGACCAGGGGTCGACGCAATGCGGTTTGGTATTAGATATGTTTTTTTATTTTGATAGGCTGTTTTTTGTTAGTGAATTGTAATTAAAATTGCGGTTTGTGTTGAATAATTGTATTTCTAATTATGCGATTGGGGAAAATATGGTTAGATACCAATTAATTAATAACTGGGGTAAAAATATTAACTTTTTTTTTTAATGTTACAACAAACAACTACAGTTAACTTAGATACCTTTCTTAATCTGTAATTGTATATCACTAGCCTTCGTATGAAAACTATGTACGCCAAGTCAACCTTTAATCTCTAATCGGTGGAAGATATCTTTTGCGACCATTACCTATAGGTACTATTTTTACATTATGTAGTAGTAGGTATAGATATTAGCTACCCTTACTGACCTTAAAAGAAAATCCATTTTGTACCTATAGTAAATAGATAAATAGACATGAATGCTCACGAAATAAGGGATTTCGCGCACGAATAGATAATGCTCTAACCAGGATTGGAACCCGGGACCTCCACTTTCGTAGAATACTATAGAAAACGTGATAGAATATTTACTACAATCATTGCATATACCCGACAACACAAATCAAAATATTTAGTTAATAAATAATTTCAATAGATGCATCACCAGCTCTCTATTAGCTATTATAGAAAACCGAAAGGTATTCTGATAGGAGGTTCATGCACGTATTGCTTGCCATTAGAGTATGGTCAAAGGCGCCTAGACCTTGACTGGGTGTTTGCGAAGACCGAGTGGCCAAGCGGCCTGCGGGCATTAGCCGCCAAAGGAGAGCACGTGGGTTCGATTCCCAACTCGGACGTTGGTGATCTTGGTCGTTTTTTCTTTAGTATATAACATCCAATATTTATAATTCATATAAATAGTACTAAGAAGTGTGACTACTGGGGAAAAATGAAAACACGAATCAAAATATTTGAAATAAAACTATTAAAACGGATAAACTTGCGTATATTAACCAATGTTAATGTTTTCATAGTTTTATTTCATGTGTAATCCTCGCGGTACTCGATCAAAATATTTAGTTAATAAATAATTTGATTTGAGTTTTCAGAATAACTGCAATATAAATTCATAAAATTCATTAAAATATTAAATTATATTATGTAGCTGTGTATAGATACCTACACAAGTACATAATTGTCGCAACAAAGTGAAAGCAAGAAGTTATAACTTTTATAAGTATTAAAAGCCACCCCTCAGGCCCCCAACTCCCAAAGAGACTAGTCGTACAAGCTTCTCAGCTTTATTAATCGGACCAACTGTTGTCGACCCCTTACCGGTTCAGCGAGTGAGAGAGCAACAAAAACGTTGATACGAGCGGCCGACCGACCTCCGCGCCTCATTCGTGTTTATTTCGGAGCCGAGTGTCCGTGGATTGGGTGTGTCGCACAACGAAAAACAAGTGGGTATTTTAACCAAGAAAATACTAATATTTTCAAGACAATCACCGCCAAAGTGACTTTATTAAAAGTGTTCGAAGAATTATACATATAAATGTTACAAGAATTTAGCTGAAAATAAGTTTTCGCAGAGTAATAAAAATCCGTGCCGGCCGGTTGTTTGCTAATCGCTAAACGCCGGGTTGGGTGTGCACTTTTACTAATGGAAACTTATTTTTAGCGCTAACGGGAAAACTGTGTATTCACAAAAGGAATTTATTTTCTAGAAAACAATCAACATGAGTGGACAGCAGTACTACCCGTACAAGGTAAGTTTTCAACCCACCTTATACCTACCTATTTAAGTAGTAGATTCGTAAACTCCTATTGATTCTCACTAAGATGACATCATCTTTTGGCAAGGTTGAAAATAAACAACTTGAAACTAATATTTAGGGTGATAGTGGTACAGGATTGATTCTTATGAAAACTTAGGTGGCTATTTGAGTCAGAATGACATATAAGTACCTAATTAGAAAGGGCGATAGCCAGTATAGTAAGACTTTAATAAATGCGGGTAGGTACGCGCCTATCTTGATATTTGAAATCTTGACTTTATTTAGTTAAGAATCTTCGATTTCATTTAGGAAATATAATATTTCATGTTATCTCAAATCATTGTCACAAACTGAAACGCAGTAAAACAATAAAATTAACAACGTTGTATTCTTGTGTTGTTGTCTGACCGAGATAAGATAAATACCTACTCTTATTATGAACATTAGAGTTAGCTCTAAAGGTGCATTTAGACCAAACGAGCATTCGCTCATTCTATCCCCCACTCTACGAAATCAACGAATTTCGACTAATCACGTTTTGTGTAACGTACGAATTTCGTAGAGTGGGGGATAGAATGAGCGAATGCTCGTCTGGTCTAAATGCACCTTAGGAAAACAAGGCCGGTTATTTAGTACCTACCTTCTTAATTAACTTTGTTCTTTTAACTAATGATTTCTTACATAGGTGGGTACTTAAGTCGGACGATATAACTCCTATTAACCGATTTTACTATGTCAACGACCTCATTACCGTTAATTATGATTTCCCTACCCTACTTGTCTTAACAATCCCATGAAAATGGTAGCTATGCGTGCCATTCATTCGTGGGTATGGCACAGGCGCGGATCCAGAACTTCGTTGAGGGGGGGGGGGAGCACAGCCCTATAAAATGATAGTATTTTACACTTAAAACAGCACCTAGGCATACATAAGTCCAGTGTGAGGGGGGTGCAAGTGCCCCCATTGCCCCCCCCCTAGATCCGCGCCTCGTATGGCAGCCCGGCTCCACCCCGCACACAGTAAAGTTGACCGTCTCATCTACCTACCTGACTGACCTACAACGAATACCTAACATGACATACCGCTCCACGTCATATAAATGCCTAACATTTTTATTAACATAGCCCAACTGTGTGGGTCCCAACTAGCAAAATTTCGTCATATAATCGTCGCGGAAACGTAACATATTCAGGCTTTTAGCTTATGAAATTGGTCATAAAAGCGTAATAATTACGTTTATATAACGCGATTTGGGCCCATATTACTCAGCTTTTTAGCCATATAAAAGCCATTTAACTGAAACTGCCACCACTTATTAGTCATATAATAATCATCGCCGTGACCACTTTATAGCTAACTAGCTGTATAATAGCGACTTTTATAGCATTTATATGACTTTTAATCATATAAGAGCCATATAACCGTTGAGTTAGTTATTTATTGATCGTATAATTGCTACTTATATGCCAAATTTGTGGAATAAAAATGTCCAGCGAAACTAGCCAGAAGACGGATTGACAACTTGCTCGTGCATATAATTTTGTTAGTGCTAGCTGGTGTAAACAAAATTAAATCACTTAATGCCGTTGAGTATGTTTTGACAGAGCTATCTAAGTAATATATGACCATGTTATAATTGGCATTATAAATTCTACCTAATGGTGAAAATGTATTGCGAATACCACTTTACTGATAAAGTATACTATATTTAGTAGTAAATAATGAACGCGCCACTTTAATTATTAGTTATTACAATATAAATTAACTAAATATTTTTAATTATTACGAAGGAAACTACTATATGACATGTATACGATTGACATATCATATAACTGCTTCGTATTAGTTCTTATATAGCAAGTTTAGTGGTTTAAGCGCCATGACACCTACAGGTAGATACGTTAATCATATAAAAGTAACAGCTGAAACCAAAAAGTTCTATAATAGCAATTATTTTTCCATTTACTCGAGCATAGGTCATATAAGTTGTAATTATTCGACAAATAGTCAAGTATAAGCGTCATGTAAAAGCAGGTTACTCAGCATTAATCTTATATGACTCTTTAGTCATAAAAGATGTCGAGATGCTGAATAAAACACTTATATAAAAGAAGATATATAATTAGCTGTTATATGACTTCATTCACAATAGTCATATAATAGCAACTGCGTTACGTTTACTCGACTTTTTCTCACAAGTCATAAGTCAGTCATATAAGTTTTTGCTACTCGGCAAAAAAGTCATATAAGCGTTTTATAAATGTGTATTTTTCAGCAACTTCTTATATGACTCTTAAGTCATATATGAAAGTCGTATAAACGTGTATATGACATCTTATACGACTATTATGCTATTGCTGTATAAGTTGGCTTTATACGACAGGTACTGTGTAATTTGCGTTTATATGACTTTTATACGACATATTGCTGTATAAGCTGGCTTTATACGATAGGTACTGTGTAATTCGCGTTTATATGACTTTTATACGACTTATTAGCTGAGTAAGCCCGATGTTATATGACTGTTTTGCTAGTTGGGGTAGGACGTCAAGATAATTTGAATACAAAAGCTTTTCAAGCGAGAGATGGGAATGCAGATTTTTATCAATTTAGATGAAAATGTTCCGTAAAATTACCAATTGAAATGCACTAGTATCTATT
>JALPQI010026826.1:0-14392 GCA_025490895.1 Thaumatotibia leucotreta
AGTTTAATTTAATATTAGAGTTTATTTTACTGTGATGTCATATTTAAATAGGTATTGGCTGTTGTCTTTTAAATAATAAGAATAGTTGCTTTGTGATTGTCACTAAATTGTCACTAAATTGTTAATTTTCTATTTTATTATTATTGTTAAAATCATGACGATTAGAGACCTTTTACATCTCTAAATCTTAATATCTCTTTATTCTGACAACTAGAGGACCTTTACATCTCTAGTAGTATTAGATATAGATACTTAATAATGTTGCGAACTTGTACAATAATAATTATTTTTGTTTAATATTATGGTCCTTTATTTATTTCTGTCTTTATAAAAATGTCTATAATAATCTTTTTTTTTTTTTATGTAATACATTCTTTAATGCATGTTATTTTAATAAGATGTATTATTATACTGTTTTGAAAAAATAAGTCGACCTGAGTTTCTTACTGGTTCTTCTCAGGAACGGCGTAGGGTTTGAACCAGTAGTAGATTTTTTTTCTCTCATGTCAGACGATTCGAAAGTGCTTATTAATAAGCTTACTTGAATAAAGAATAGTTTGACTTTGACTTTGACTTTGACTTTTGACACTGAAACCAGGCAATTATGATTTTTAAGCGAAATTAAACTTTACGGTGGCCCACAGTCCTACATTGGCGTAGTTGTCGGCCATTGGCCTCGTAGTCACGATTTTCTCTTGTCTATGGCCGACTATGGCAATCAAAAGTTTAATCATCCAAGATAACTGTGGGGGAGCATGTTCATAATCAATGTCGATGTATCAAAAACCATTTATTGGACATTAGCCTCGCCGCAGGTGGCCGCCGTATACGCCGCGTGGCCGGAGCCGCTGACGCGCCGCGCCGCCTCCCCCCCGCGCGGGAGCAGCGCCCCGCCCCTCAGGTCCACCACGTAGTTGGTGCGGAGCAAGCCTGCTGTTCCTCTGACAGTGGCGAATGTATGAAAACGTTATGGTCGCACAGTCTAAGCTGAGATAAGACAGACACGGACAGACAAGACTTTCGGTAGGAGGCAGGGTCGCTCTTAGTTAAAAGTGTTATAATATTGTCTATGGTCGTATAGGATGTGCATGATAAAAGAAAAATAAAGTTTGTCTTTGAACGCATCTCGACTATGATTAGCCGTGCTCCGGCTCTCCCAATTTTAAATAATTCATTTAGGCCATCCCGGCCCCGGCTTTCCCAATCCTGCTATAAACAACGCAAAAAGGATAGACCAATTTTAGAATATGGCCCAAATTGTTTTACCTTTTGACAGCCAAGAGGTGAAACGATATGTCGTGAGTCGTGACTATTGATGGGTCGTTCCCGGTAACTACCAAACCTGTATGGGGAATATTCTCAAATGGAAACTTTCCTCATAGTAACATTGGGAAATTACGTGGAACGACCCATCACTAGTCGACAGTGAAGCCAGGCAATTATGATTTTTAAGCGGCCCACATTCCTACATTGGCGTAGTTGTCGGCCATTGGCCTCGTAGTCACGATTTTCTCTTGTCTATGGCCGACTATGGCGATCAAAAGTTTAATCATAATCATCCAAGATAACTGTGGGGGAGCATGTTCATAATCAATGTCCATGTATCAAAAACCATTTATTGGACATTAGCCTCGCCGCAGGTGGCCGCCGTATACGCCGCGTGGCCGGAGCCGCTGACGCGCCGCGCCGCCTCCCCCCCGCGCGGGAGCAGCGCCCCGCCCCTCAGGTCCACCACGTAGTTGGTGCGGAGCAAGCCAGCTGTTCCTCTGACAGTGGCGAATGTATGAAAACGTTATGGTCGCACAGTCTAAGCTCGTGTAGGTGAATGAGATAAGACAGACAAGACTTTTGGGAGGCAGGGTGTGTCGATACTGTGCGTTAGTACTATGAAGTCAATCCTGACACCTGTCATTTTCATAAATTACGTGTCAAAAAGTGACATTGTTGACAGATAATCTATGAAACTGACAGCTGTCAGAATTGACTTAAAAGCGACGGCCCGGTATATTATATTGTGATTGAGTTAAGTTTGTCATGAAATACTAACAGGGTCGCGTTTTATAAAGTTACAATTTACAAATCTGCTGTTTGCTTCTCTTTCTAGCCACTATGTGGCGTAGTTGTCGGCCATTGGCCTCGTAGTCACGATTTTCTCTTGTCTATGGCCGACTATGGCGATCAAAAGTTTAATCATCCAAGATAACTGTGAGGGAGCATGTTCATAATCAATGTCCATGTATCAAAACACCATTTATTGGACATTAGCCTCGCCGCAGGTGGCCGCCGTATACGCCGCGTGGCCGGAGCCGCTGACGCGCCGCGCCGCCTCCCCCCCGCGCGGGAGCAGCGCCCCGCCCCTCAGGTCCACCACGTAGTTGGTGCGGAGCAAGCCTGCTGGGTGCTTAGACAAGTTGCCAATCGCTAGCGCTTAATCGTCAATCGCAGCTAACTGTCTTTGTCGCTCTAATATGAAAGAGTGACAGAGAGGGAAAACTACGATACGCTACTAAGCGCTAGCGCTTGGCAACTTGGCTAAGCATACTGTTCCTCTGACAGTGGCGAATGTATGAAAACGTTATGGTCGCACAGTCTAAGCTGAAATAAGACAGACTTTCGGTAGGAGGCAGTTCTCTTAGTTAAAAGGATAGACCAATTTTAGAAAATCGTCCAAATTGTTTTACCTTTTGACAGCCAAGAGGTGAAACGATATGTCGTGACTATTGATGGGTCGTTCCCGGTAACTACCAAAACTGTATGGAGAATATTCTCAAATGGAAACTTTCACCATATAGTAACATTGGGAAATTACCGGGAACGACCCATCACTAGTCGACACTGACGCCAGGCAATCATGATTTTAAGCGAAATTAAACTTTACGGCGGCCCACATTCCTACATTGGCGTAGTTGTCGGCCATTGGCCTCGTAGTCACGATTTTATCTTGTCTATAGCCGACTATGGCAATCAAAAGTTGAATCATCCAAGATAACCGTGGGGGAGCATGTTCATAATCAATATCCATGTATCAAAACACCATTTATTGGACATTAGCCTCGCCGCAGGTGGCCGCCGTATACGCCGCGTGGCCGGAGCCGCTGACGCGCCGCGCCGCCTCCCCCCCGCGCGGGAGCAGCGCCCCGCCCCTCAGGTCCACCACGTAGTTGGTGCGGAGCAAGCCTGCTGGGAAGTTCTCTGCCTTTTGATCCGCCTGTAAATGTGTAAAATAATAGGGATGATGACTGTAGTTAAAATAAATTATTTAACATTATGCACGACATAATACACGAAGAAATTATTACTGAGATGTAGATTGCAGTAATTTTTGTACTGAACTTCTATTTAATAAATTGAAAAGAACTTAAAAGAGTAGGTCATTTGGCAGTACTCAAACGAGACGTCACTTTTGAGTATTTCATATAAAATTCCATAGTGGTGATCGTTATGACAGTTCGAAAAAAGATGCTGATTTGACTTGCCAGTCATCATGCCTATTGAACGTTGAAAGCCCCTCCTCACTCATGCGCGAATGGTGGCTCAAAGATGCGAACGCGAGTGTGGTGTTGATTTCGAAGATTGCTCGGGGGATGATTTTTATGTTGGCAAGCAAGGATGGTATCTAAATCACTGAAGCCTATGGGGGTCTTTTAGCTTCATGGGTCAGGCGCGAATCCAGAGGACTTCGTTTAGGGGCGGGGGGAGCATTGACTTATGATAGACAGTCTTTTATGCTTAAAACAACGCCTAGACATACCTAAGTCCAGTGTCAAGGGGGGGGGGGGGGTTAAGTGCCATCATCGCCCCCTCCCCTGGATCCGCGCCTGTCACGTGTGCTACATGGCGCGTGATGTCAACGATTGGGCTGTTAAAGAACCTATATAAGTATAAGTGTACCTATACAAGTTTCCTGCGACCTTCGAGTAACCTTCAAATACAAACATTTTCTCTCTAAACCCACTCAATTTGCCGAAATTACATATATTTAAGTGTGTAACGGGGTAATACTTAAAGCTTGTTCACGAAATAAAGTAGCCATCGTAAAATCAGTCTCTACTGTCACACAATAGTCCCATGTAGTTCTAACAGCCGTGGGACTGTAGATTGACTCTTCTGTTTTATGTTTAAGAATCCAATATCCAAAAGCATTCGCTGAAAAGTCGTCAAAATCAAAATAACTTCAGATAATGCTTAATGAAAAAGTTCAGGCCCAAAAAAGTGCGAACTTTAGAGACGATTTCAACAATGTTAGACTTGAAATATTTAATAAAAATTGTAGATACGAGATTCACAGTTTATTATATGTAGTATCATCGGTATTATAGTTTAGTTAAGACCCATAGGGAAACTAAATGACCCAAAATGGTAAAATAAAAAAAAAACACTACTTCAATCCAGAAGTTTAAATAAACGTCCATAATTATGGAAAAATTGATATAAATATCAACCACAGCGTCCGAGAAGATAGGCAAAGAGCCCTTCTTTGTAATAACACCCATACAAAGGTATGGTTTCATACAAAAAAAAAGAATTATACACCAATGGCTACTTTATTTCGTGAGCAAGCCTTACCTAAACCTCTGTGCTGAGGATCAGTAACTGTGGATTTTGAGTTCGATTTATGAATTGATACGAGTTCAATACTATTCTACGGATCTTAAGGGTGCGGCTGCACTGAGGCGGAGAGGAGCGGAGATGTGCAAAATTGACCAATTACATTCTTAAACTTCAAAACTCGAAACACTGTCATGCGCTCTCATTGACCAATTGTTCACATCTCCGCTCCTCTCCACCTCAGTGGAGCCGCACCCTTAAACGCAGACTAAGGGTTAAGTGCTCTGCTAATTACAGCAAGAAATGTGCACTTTGAGAGAAGAAAATTGTTTGCGGGATATGATAAGGACGATCTTTAGATCTTACCGGGTCCGGTTCAGGTATGGCGACCTCGCACCACGCATGCGCGCTGCTTCGCCTGAACAGCGCACAAGGCAGACCGACGCGGTCAGCCAAAACCTGCAAGAATATCGTCATCAGAGGCCCTACCGCGAACCACGAACGAAATGTTGCCTCTCTCTCGCACTCGTGAATTCGTACTAAAGTGTAACAGGGAGGCAACACTTCGTTCGTGGTTCACGGTAGGGCCTCAGAGCCCGGGAAATCCATAGCAAAACAAAAGACTGTCGCAATCAACCTAGGGTGAAAAGCTTTTTTTAATCAATATCGAGTAAGTTTTGTTTAAAAATCATAGCGATATATTTAGATACATTATTTTATAATCATTCAAGCCAAACGCAAAAGAAGTAATATAAGAGTTTGGTTATACGTATGTGTTATTTCATCTAAAATGCAACGTAACTTATAATACGAGTATCAACGTTACTTATATATATATTTCATATTAAGATTTAAATAATCTTCGGCTCGATAACAAAGCTTCCCTTTTGGCTTAGCTGTAGTCGGGTGACAAAGAGATAACCAACCATCCAAGTCATTGAAAATAATAGACACTTCAGAAAATTAATACTCCATTCGACATTGAATGTCATTATTGTCATTTCATTGCGACAAAATATAAGTTGTGTCTGTAGATAATTATTATTTGTATCTTAAAACGGTTTGAAACGGACGTGGTTGAAATAGACACTTACTGGATAGGTATCGATAAAAAAATATTTCTCACCCTAGTTTGATTGCGACAGTCTTTTGTTTTGCTATGGATTTTCCGGGCTCTGATCGTCATAAACTGATTGTTCAATCACCATCCGAGGCCCTACCGCGAACCACAAACGAAGTGTTGCCTCTCTGTCACGCTTACGTCCGAATTCACAAGTGCGAGAGAGAGGCAACACTTCGTGGTTCGCGATAGGGCTTCAGATATGTATAACGAAGTGGCCAAGCTGACAAACATCTGAACAAGACTTACGTTTCTTTGAGTGCATGTTCAGATATTTTTGACCACCATAGCCGCTCCAATATCTTGTATTTGATGCTCGACTATGCAATGCCTTATACAGTGTGTGGCCTTTAACACGGGAGAAAAATGAAATGAACTCCTTAAAATAACCACAATAATCCTGTAAAGGTCCCGATGTTTCAAAATGGTTAAGTTCGGAGATATTGTTTTTCAAAGTTATGTACCCTTAGTACTGGATCTTGGCATCACGATGTCGTAGCTTGACAGTGGCAAGACATCTTGATAGCATACCAGGTACTGAGTCATAATAGTTATTTTGTTTTGATACTAAATTGTTACGGTTTTTAAAAACTTTTTGTACATTTTTCATTGTTTCAAAAATGATAAGTTATTGATAATTTTTAAGTCAAGTAAATGAACCCATTATAACGAACACTCCAAGAAAAAAAATTACAAAAATATGTTTTTATTTTATTACAATATGTGAAACTGATTGTTGATCAGCTTATTAACCGATTCGCTGCGTGATCCATTTTCAAAAACTTTTGTCTGTGGCGGCGAACTAATTTTTCATGACACGTTAGGCGTGCCTTACGCCATATAATATGATGACACTCCTCTCGTGTCATACGCCATTCGTTAAAAACATTGATGACATGCCTGGTGTGTCATCCGTACTGAAACGGTTAATGCACCGTTTAAATTTTCACCCCGGTTGTAGGCCACACACTGTATAGATGAACTTGATAGAATCGAGGTAGGAGCATTGGTGGCTACGCATTCGCATACACATTTGCCAAATTTCAGTGTGTTTGAATTGCTTGTACTGGGCTAACGAGTGCGTAACACGTACTTATAAAAACGCCGTGACTCCTAGGTGCTTAGACAAGTTGCCAATCGCTAACGCTTAATCGTCAATAGTAAGCGAAAGGCAGCTAACTGTCTTTATCGCACTAATATGAAAGAGTGACAGAGAGGGAAAACTACGATACGCTACGAAGCGTTAGCGATTGGCAACTTGGCTAAGCATCCTAATCTTTCTAAACGCTCATAATATCCACCTTGTAGAGTATAGCTCTTTCCAAGGGGCCGCCGCAACGGATCCAGCCCAAGCCGATAACACAGGAATCGAGATCAAACTGCAACAAAAATCTTGAATCAATACTAAAGTAAAAAAAAGGCTTATGTTGTGATGGTCCCATTTTAGGGCGGATTTTTATGTTGTTGTCGTTTTTAAAATTTTCCAAATTCGGATTTATTTATTTTTTTCTACTGAGAATCGCGAGCTCTTTCGATCCTTATTAGCAAAAAAAGTGTCCCGATTTGAGACATTTTTTGTCTTCCACTGAGTTAGGGTCGAAGAAAGTGTATGAAAAATAGTACTATAAGGGTAGTATTTTTGGTAAATTTTTTTATTTCTATCAGAATCGAAAGAGCTCGTGATTCTGAGTAGAAAAAAATGTAAATAACTCAGTTTCTAAAACGTTTTCGGGTCTTCAACCCTTTGCTGGGTCGGTCTTCGATTGAAGCACGTTCTTTCGATGGACGTTTTGTAATACGATCATCATTTTGCAAGCTGAGGGGAGCCACATTCTTTTAATACCATTGTAGATAATATCTATTTAAATATCTATCAAACGGGTTACTCACGTAATTTAAGTCGGTAATTGCTCGACATGTTTCGATCCATTTAGAGGATCCTCATTATGGAGTACGCGCGACCAAAGCCCGACGTGTACCTACTGGCCGCGGGCGGCGCTGGCGGGGGCAGCGAAGGAGGAAAACTACCCTCATTGTCGCTTGTGCATGAACGTCCACTGGGATTTCGTATAACAAGGACATCCAGAAATGATAATGTTCCATCCCGCTCTTCCTCCACCGTGAACTTGACTTTAGGATGTAAGGCATTGAAGTGTTCTGTAAATTCACGCAATCTATTCTGTGACACAATAGCAAACACGTCATCTACATACCGCCACCAATATCTAGGAGCTGCCGGCGTGCTATTTAATGCTCTCTCTTCTAGCCACTCCATAAATATATTGGCAACAACGGGAGCTATTGGTGAGCCCAAGCCACCCCATCAACCTGTAGGTGTAGGTAATAATCCCCATGCCACATCAGACATCCAGACTTTAGACAGAACTCGATAGATTGCATGTACACGGTAGGTAAATATGTAGTAGCCAAAAGGTCTGAAATTATTTTAATAGTCTCATCTGCCGGTACATTTGTGAAGAGGGATGTCACGTCAAAAGTTCAAAACTAACCATAAGTGCATCTGTATATAATTGAATATCCGATAACATGTTCACGAAATGCCTCGAATCCCTAATCTCCCAGTCTTGCCTGTGAAATCTTGTAACACTGATGACAGGTGACGTGCAAGTTTATAAGTCGGGGAGTCTATCTCACTGACCCATAGGTCTCAAATGCGTTAGAAGATCAGCGTTGGCTTTCGGGTCGACATTATGCTGAGGCGAGTCCATTTCGTGGTATAATATTAAGTGCTGAATCTATCTGTTTTATCTTGTCCTGTCATGCTTGTTATATTTGCCACGAATAAATTATTTGTATTTGTAAATGCCAATCAGGCTTGTGAATTTTCGGCAAACCGTAAATTTTCGGTGACGTTCGGTTCAATGGACGCTACCGCGCTGCCAAACTGCATACTTAAGTTCATAAGTTTTTTGCAATGTTTTATCTTCGATAAGTGTGTCTGACGTGCACAGAGAACGTCCTGTTAATCTGATATCTTATCACAATGGTAAGGATTAATGCACTGATTAGAAAACGTAGGTAGGTACAACATGATCGCCGCGTGCGAAAATGCAGGCACAGCTAAGTACTTATCATTAGGCTTGGGACTTTTGGATGCTCGCTATGGTTCTAGCATCCACGGAGTCGCCATTATGTTAAAAAAATTTCGAAGTCAAAGTCAAAGTACACAATCATTTGTATGCAGATATGTAATTATAATTAAACATTCTACCGCTAGAAAACAAAATAAAGAAAAAAACCTTCTAATAACAATAACAAAAATATCTTCTTCAATCCAATATTAGTCGATACTTCTAAATTGCCGATGACGGACTGGCTTTAGTCGGTTTTAATAATAGTCGACTTTTTGAGTTTTAAGGTTGTCTCACACGCAGAGCAATAAAATGTAGGACTTGTATTCACTTATTGCTAGTTCATTGTAAGACTTTATCCATTCTAATAACAAACTATATTCACCACAGTTATTTTGATGGGATACACTTTTAACATGGTTAACAATACATAAATAAACACTTTTTTCCGACTTTGAAATGAACATCACATAAAGAGCAAAACAAAAGATTACATAAAGAAAAAATAAAGTCTTGTAGACTTTTCTTCGTCATATTTTTATTCCTGATCCTGATACGGCTCTGATAACAGGATTTAATTTCGTACGTCGTACAATTATTCATTTTAAAATGTTATTGCAAATTGCATAAAGGATCTTTCATCTGAACTGACACCTAATTACTCAAGTGTTTATTTTTATCTGAAATAGATGTCAGCAGTCTGTCAAACAAAACATAGGTATCAATGAGGATGCATAGTAAAGTAAATCGTAGGTCCGTATATCGTCGGCCTAAATCGCAAACCTCGTAACTCAATCTGACCAAATTTTACAGGAGGCACAAAAAACTTGATTACCAAAAATTTTGCATGAAGACTTGCTTAGTAATTTTTTTATATAATGTTAAGTTAAATTTAGCCGTCAGATTGCTAAAACCTATTTTTTTGTAATCACCTGAATCTGAAAAATTTGGAGTTACGAGTTTTTCTTGACAATTTTAGAAAGCTAATCGGGAGTTAAGAGCTTCGCTATAAAAATCCGTATAAATAGAGGATAGTCTTTTGATCTGAAAAAGGTAATTGTGGATAAAAAAAAAATTGCAAATTTTCTTCTCTTGCCAAGACATTAGTCCAAAAATTTTGAAAAATATTTTTTCTGGTTTCTTCAGTGATATCTAAGCACTTCAACTTTGTGGGTTTGCCACTTAATTTACACTCGCACCTCGGTTTAATTTTCTTTCCTCTCTGCTTTTACTGTAATTCCATACATTTCCTTCCTTTTTCTTCCCCTTGTATTTTGACCCTAATCCCGCAATCCCTTTTGTTTATTTTTTTCCCAATCGCATTTTTGACTATGCTTAGATCTCTTTCGTCTTGGAACTTCTTCTAAATCTTTCTTATCTCCTATATCAGTGACATTTGTTTCTTCTGTAATAGTGCGTTTACGTCTTGGTGATATCGTTAAAATCCTCGGTGAAGATCTTTCAACTTCTACTTCAGTGGCAGATTTATTCGCAGAGTAGTCGCTCTCTTTAACAGGACTCGTAAAATATGTGATTGGAGGTGACAGTAACAAAGGAGCATCAGGTTGTTCTTATTCAGGAAGGACCTGTATTGCTGTCTCTGATATTTTCTTGTTTATACTAGTTGGCAAAAGATCTCTAACAGAATCAGATGACAAAACTGCAAAGCTGTCGAAACTGATATTTGTTTGTTATTATTATCTTGATGTATTTCGGGTTAATAAAAAGTGCAGATTTAACTACTATGTCATTATGTTGTTCCCTCTTAGCGGATTTAGGAGTAAACCTGACACCTCGTTTTTTGTATTCGTCATTAGAAGCAAAGTGCACATCAGCTTGAACTATTATTCGCGTAGCTTGAGGAGTACATGAGTTTGGCTCAGGTGAAGATAATAAAGCATTATTATTTTTGGCTGAGTTGATTTGATGCAAACTAGCGGACGACACACAATGTCCATGCTGTAAAGCTGTTGGCGTACAACGTGACGTGGGGATATCTTGGTTAAAATATTATTTTTTCTTGTTAAGGAAAGCTCTAAGAACTAGTTGATAAAACGCACATTTTATGCGGCAAAGATTCTTGTTTATGACGTGATGAGTGGATTTCGTGGCTTGAAAAGCGATTTTTATGTGGAGGCAAGGTTTTGAAACTGGCTGGTAACACACAAATTTCATGCTGCATAGGTGGTGAGATACAAGGTGGTGTCGGGTTCTGCGGTCTAAAACAAATCTCTTGTTGATATGAATTTGAATAGTGCTCTTCCTTCACTAAAGTTAAAGATCCGTCATATTGGTTTACATCGAAATTGTAACACACATACCTGTTATACAGCACTCGTTTTCTTCCTTAATACGCAAAACTGACGTGTAGTAACAACCTAACAACGTCATAGCAAGCTGTACTGACGGAAGTGGCGGGGAGGGAGATACGAGGTATTTCTTTTACAAAATGGCGGGCGGGGAGTTGCGAGGTTTTCTATTTTGCTTTTTAAACATAAACGGTTTATTTTTCGTATTTAAGAGTTTTGCCGTTAGATGCGTTCAGAATAGTACTATTTAAAAGTGTCAAAACATGATTTTCAAAAAAATTGGAGTTACGAGGTATGCGATTTAGGCCGACGATATACACATTATGCATATCATATCAACTATGAACTTCGCCATGTGTGTGTAATAGATTTGTAATAAAATTAATTGCACAATATTATACGTACCTATACTCGAAGATCATGTCATCTACTAGGTTTTATTTCCAGGCTTTGACTTTGACTTCGAAAAATTTTTTTTTAACATAATGGCGACTCCATGGATGCCAGAACCATAGCGAGCATCCAAAAGTCCCAAGCCTACTTATCATATATTAAAAGCTCAGAGAACGCAGTGGTTGTGACTCTTGTGAGTTGTGGGGGTTCAATATATAACATTAACGTTTTCCGGTTTATGTTAGTAGAACTCAAATGATTTCTAAACACGGAGTTAATTTTTAATGCATTTTACTCAGTCCAGTGTCCATAAATTTTCAATATTTTTCTCGTTTAGGTACACAATGGAACGAAATGTGCCAAAAACAAAGCAATACGCTTTGATCAGATTTACTGAAAAACCAAACATAAGTGGGATGTCGAAGTACCAATGTGTTCCTAATTCTTGGATACGATGTGTGCATAACGATGTCGACGTGACAGTTGCTTGCCCAGAAGTTGCCGTTGGCAAGTTGGTGAAACTGGCCGAAACCAGGAAAGAACCGAACCTCAATAAATGGGGATTATATGCCGCGGAATTAATCGTATTCTCAGGTAAGCTTTTTGACACTTACTCGTAAGTATAAGTCTGTTTGCAGTTTAGTCGCATAATTGAAACTTCCTTAGGTATAATTGTACAGTCGAGGAATTTAATTTCCTACCCATTTCGTACAAACAGCAACACTCCTAACGGACCATTAAAGACAGAGCAGAGAGAAAATGAAAGAGATAAATATATTTATATTATGTCAACTTTAAATTAAATAATACACGGGAATGTTGATTGTTCGCACTGTTCGCAACTTGGTCGAATAATACAAATCGGGTTCCGAAATCTTATGAGACTGGTATCACGACTTCGGCCGAACTCTGCTGACCAATGGCGCAGGCATTGCTACGGTTAACCAATGATCGCTCGCGGTTTCTTCAGAAGGTGACATTACCATGGTTACGTAATAACAAAAATCGCGATTTTTCCGGAAGCTGACGTTACTATAGTTACGTTATATATAACATCCGCTTTAGTCCTGGAGACGTCAATCTAACTTCAGAGCCGGTAATTTGACTGCTAAGCTGCTATGTAGAAATGTTCGTTCATTTTCCTTTCAACGGCTGTCACTGTCAGATATTTTTTCAAAGTTAGAATTTCCACAGATAAAATATAGGGAAGATTCCGTGTATTAAGACATACCTGAACAAACTATTGTCATCCTTTACCATCTCAAGATGTATTCCATAAGGAAAAGAGACAAATAAGGTAGCTCTACTTGGTCTTGAATTCTATCAATGACTCCATTTTCTTGAACAATGCTACCAACCTGACTAGATAAAATGTCATTACTATTAGTGTTGTCCAGTCTTCATCGTAGGTATGCTTTTATCGGCAATACTAATATTTTTACCAAATTAGGTAGCGAATACAGTAGGAATAAACCTTATTTCCTACTCAGAATCACGATCTTCTGCGATCCTTAATATGTCATGATTTCTAAATCTACATTTTAGGATAAAAATAAAAACACAAAATTAATGAAATTTTATCTTTAATTAAAATGTCAAATGTCATAAGAAGTGTTCTGTCTAAAACGTATGCCACTAGTTGGCGCCACTTAGCGGTAAGGTCTCGCTAAGAAACAATTATCTAGCCTCAAAGAAAACTAACTAGAAGGTCATTTTATTTTTTTACATAATTTTATTAACCCATACAAATCTTAGAATTTAGACAAGTTTCTGGACGTGACGCCTCAGTGCTGCCGCCCTGGTGAACGGCATTTCAGAAAACCCTCATTATAACATGTTTTATGGAACTTATCATCCCTTAAAGCATACCTAACAATTTTCGTATGATGGCTTCTTTGTAATTAATCACATGTGTGTCATTATTAAACTAAACTTAATTTACTTTCTGGTTGACATGACATTGGATGATTACCAAATATGGTGGGTACTACGTCAGAATGTATGTAATCACTTATGCGCGTACCCTTGCCCGAAACAACAGCTTAAAAATGTGCGGAGCATATTTTTGAATACTTTTTAGGGAACCAGTCGTCTGCCTTTTTGATATTTTTGACCCATAATAGCCTTTGTTCAGTGTCCTGTGGCAACCTGTTGGAAATTAAAAACATCGATTCATTTTCTGAGTTGGCTATCAATACATTTATCGATATCACGATCGGTCTCCTAGGTACAACACTATGCGATACAAATATTTGAATCCTACTATTTATAATTACATTACGAAGGCAAATACGAATGGTTGATTCACAAAACTACACACATGTATCCGGCAACCAATATTGAATAAGATTTTCAGTTACTTTTACCTTAATAAGGTTCGAAATCTTAAAATTCAAGTCAAAACTAAATTACCGGTGAAACGTAATGTCTTTATTATGTTAATTCAGGTAACCCTGGCGGTTTTTACACCCTGGAACCACACAAGTCATCACTTTTATCACATTCCGTACACTTATCGAACAGAAATATACATGAAAAGCTTTAATTTAATCACTTTTACTATTTGCGGTTTAGGTGCACTAGTATACCCAAACAAAGATCGTTGACAGGCATTGCCGGCGTCACCCACAGATAATAATAGACTCGGTCTATAAATTTATATGTCTATGAGAATTTCAGCCAGAAACTATCAAGTCTCTATTAAACATTTGTATGGCTACTGACAGATTAAAGGATTATAGGTAGACTGTCAAACGTCTATCTACCATATTTCCACAAAGGTTACATAAGTATTCAACTAACGTCAACTAAGAGATCTGATGAATTATAATAAAGACAGCAATAGCATTTGTCTCTGTCAATGAAATAAATAATTTAAAATTGCCCGATAACATGGCTATTTGTAAAAATATCTTGACTTGAAAAAATAC
>JALPQI010026827.1:0-11770 GCA_025490895.1 Thaumatotibia leucotreta
ATTCTCTTACTAAAAACAGTAAGTGCAAAAATCACATGACTGTTTTATATAACCATGACTGACTTTTTATAATGGGGCCCGTTATGTGGTTTTAGGCACATAGCGGGATTTTTTTATAAATTAAAAAAGAACAAATATGGCCCGATATGTACTTTTCCGCACATAGCGATACATCGCGTTCGTAGACTATGCTTTAGACAAAGTCTTACGACACTTAGCGAAATTTTCCCGTGACTATTATTACTGTGAAACATGTTTTTTTGTATTATTGAAAAACCACATCTTTCATAAAAATAGCTATGTGACAAACATTATCAAGATGTGTCAAATTTTGTAACTAGTTATTTTAACCAAGTTAAATAAGACACATAGGGCCTTTTAACGACTGAAACAAAAACGGCTATGTGACATATTATTGATAATATTCATTTTTCTCGTTAAAAAACTGAGATTTATATTTAGAAAAGACATTAAAATACATTAAACTGAACATATTTATCAAAATAAAATATTGGCCGTCTTCGAGTGAACAGCAGTCAAACTAAACAGTTTTTTGTGTCTCCTGTAAAGTAACAATAAAGCACACAGCGACTTTTGTAGGAACAGCGACGGTATGTAAGTGCGAAAGTGACGCGTAGCACGATAAATAGATAAAACGACCATCATAAACCACCTGTCGTGTTTTAATTTACCGCCACTCGTTTCGCACTTGTATCGTAATTCACTACTGCTTAAGCCACGCTCAAGCTAGTCAAGCTCAACGAATACGGTGATAATGTCAATTTTATTACAATGGATTCTACTCAAATTGTGATTTTATGACGTAGGTATAGCTATGGTAAGCATGTCTTATACATAGGTTTATATACCTACCAATCTACTAATCCTCTGTTGTCCGTCTGTCGATGTAACCAATATAAAAATATCTGACACGGACTCTTTGAAACAAACCTTTATACGAAGCTTTGAAGTTGAGCTCTCAAATTACGCGCAGTCTTATTTTATAAATTAATGGAAGACTCGGCCAAAATGGGAAATAAATGTGATTAGTTTATCGTACTAAAATAAAGACATTAGAGCAAGTTAGTAATAACTGCCTACAATTAAATTAAAAAACAAATTCAGTGACAAGTGACAGAAAGTATCTATGTATGGATGTCAAAATAACAGTAAAGTTTTGCTGGTAAGTAGTATAGGACCTAGTGCAGGGTCCACCCGGATAGCTACCACTACCACCGTCTTACCCGTTAACTTGCGGCTAAATAGCAGTGTTTGCACTGCTGTGTTTCAGTTTGGGGGTAAGATAGGGGCGATCCATCTAAGTCCTCAGGGTAGGCAGCGCATAGGTGATTTTCTGATCGCTATGTCCATGGGCCTCAGTTCCTGCTTTCCATTAAGTGGGCTGAGAGCTCAGTTGTCTACCTTCAACACATAAAAAAAGTAGATAAAGTGTGGTACAGTAGCGTTCAGAATTGCATGGACGATTTATGAATGAATTCATTCATAAAATGTCCATGCAATTTTGAACCCGACTGTACCTATAGCAGGGCCGCCTTCACACAATGATGGATGTCATTAATTTATTTAATTCCATTCGTGCCAGCTTTGGTGAATCGACCTGTAACTAAACAGTAACTATTGTACAGAAAAATAACGCTTGAAAGTATAATTAAAATGAATCGCAACACAAATTGTGTTCTGGAATGCTAACGAGTTTATTTAACATGAAAACTTCCTTGCTGTTGTTTCTTCTCAGAATTTCGAATAAACAAATCAACGTTTTATGGTAAGTTCGTGGAACATATATTTGAACATTGCGGTGTAGCTGGTTCTTGGTTTAGACTGGAATATGCTGCGTTACGAAAGTAAATACATACTTCACTTATGAAGTTTACTTCTTGATGCATTACAAGGGGGTGCAAACCGGTTTTTATTTGTATGAGATTACGATGAATAATCGGTTATTAACCGGTTTTTCCATATTTTCCAAAACCGGTGTGCATTCCATATGCATTACTAAGGAAAACATTTTTAGGGTGATTATTCTCACCCGTTACCACCCATCAGACACCAGTGGTAACAACTGGGATATTTTTCCCCCATCTGTTACCACTAGAATACTTGGTTGGTGGTAACTACTGAGAATTGTTTTCCCACTAAAATATTTGATGGTAACTACTGGGAAAAATAAATCCCAAGAATTTTAATTCCCAGCTGTTCCCACTGGTAAAAGGTGGGAGTAACCCTTTTAGGCCCTTCCGGAGACTGGAGTGCTTGTAACAGCATGACCTGGAACCAGTTTGCGCAGACGCGAGTTCGAGCTGATTACCTATTAAAAACACCTATGGACTACAAAGTACTTAAAGTAACACGTTTTTTTCTTTGTAATCCACATTTTGTAAACATTAACATTTATCTAAGAATATTGTCGAATATTATGTACTCGTAATTTAACTGCCAACCCTTTCATTGAAACTCACGTCTTTTTCTAGCAATGGAAATAGTTAACACACTTTCCAGCCTCGGTAGTCTAGCTAGTTGTGTATTTATTTATCACATATATTTGTTCCTTGGTCATGGCTGAAAGTTTGTTGGCGTATATATCGTCCCTTGGTACCCACACAACAAGCCTTATTTGAGCTTACCGTAGGTTTAAGTCGATTCGTGTAAAAATATCCCAAAATATTTGTTTTTTTTCATTGATGATGGGCAGCAGCGTCATCATAGTGGACACATTACTGCGATCGCTAATCCGCTTGCCCAGCGTGGCGATTATGGGCATTTACCTCCTAATGCGTCTATACGCATAGTTAATAGGAGAGGCCTACGTCCAGCAGTGGACTATCATAGGCTGATGATGATGATGATGATTTGTTTTTTATTTTCCTCTTTAGCACTTGCAACCTAAGGCGTACTTTGACTTCTACATGTTATTTATCTGTTCCTGAAGACGTCTTGTTTTTACTCGCACGGCTCACTACGCCAAGCACGTAGCACTGCTACAGCGCTTCTCCGCAAATGCTTGTTGGGATCATCCCACACTGCCCAGTGAATGGCAATGGCCCACGTATATGCCATAAACACGCATTATACTTTTACATTTATGCGATGAATGTCTATGATGCACGCAGAATATAGCATACGTTTACACAGAGGTTCGAGTACATCTTGTGCGCAACAGCAACTCGTAGCTACCCGTATAATATTGTTAATCAATATGTTAAAATTAAATAGGTGGGTAACCATATTTAAATATTTGTCAACCACTGTGGTGGGTAACCACTACAATTCCACTAGATTCTATCACGCACAGATATGCTAACCCCCTTAGCACAACAATAAGGAAACCGTATTTCGCATGCGAGATCCTATCATTGTTTAATTAATGAAGTTAGACAGTGACAACTGTATAACTCGCCCGCGATATACCTACTGTTCGTTACTCTAGTGCTAAGCCCATTGATTTCAAAAATATATTTCATTTGTGCCTAAAAGACAACCTTTAGGCTTGTGGTGGTCCCGTGTTTATCGTTTGTTGTCGTAGCAGGGTGCTTAGCCAAGATGCCAATCGCTAGCGCTTAGTAGCGTAACGTATTTTTCCCTCTCTGTCACTGCTTCATATCAATGCGGCAAAGACAGTTAGCTGCGATTAACGATGAAACGCTAGCGATTGGCAACTTGGCTAAGCACCCTGTAACGTTCTGAAACGGACGAAAAACTGCAAAAGCGCGGGATCTTTCATAATGGTCAAAGTACACATTGACCCAATGTAAACCAATCTAATTGATGCCGTTATACTAAAGAGGAGCGAAGCGAAGCAGTCTCGCGATCTCGCTGCATCGCATATAGTTAGCGGCCTACATTGAGCCTATGTGTACTGCGGCCCTAATCCACCTGATTGTCATTACCGTTTGGTTGCATGCAGGGCACGTCCACGCGTGGCGAGCAATTTTTGGGATCCCGCCATCTCGGAGTCGTTATCACTCGGAAAACACCATGAATTTCCCGCATATTACTAGATAAATTACCTAATCTTGACACAAAAGTGTAGATGATATAATACAGATGTCATTTGTCAGTCTGGGTGGTAAATAATATGTAAAAGCGTAATTAAAAGGACGCCATGGAGCAAAAATACAGGTGAAACACTGGAAATGGTCTCTATTTTTAAGGGATTTCGGTACGAGTACATCTGTACATGTTTCGATAATTATGAGCACCGGATACATAAATACGCCACATTTCTGATAGTGACTTTATTGAAATTAATCACCTTAATGGAATATTTTTTAAACTGTAAAGCATAAATATTACAATATACTTCTAACTATTACTTATTTATTCTATGACAACTTTGACAGACTGTATTATATGATGATGATTAATTATATACCTATATTGAAAGGCGTTCCGAAACAGAACTGCATCAAACTTTGCTTGGAAGCCGGCCAGGCCGTCGGTCGATATGCACATCTATCATTTAGGTATTGTGCACCAAGCGCATCCCAGTTTGCCACTTGTATGTGAACAACTTCATATATTCACAATGAGTGTAAAACCAGACAGTCAAAAATAATCTTCTGATTGAAAAAATAATCAGACATAGAAGTCATAGTTTGTCAGCCTCCATAGCCTAGTTGGTAGTGACCCTGCTTGTGAAGCAGGAGGTTCCGGGTTCGAATCCCGACGAGGGCATTATTTGTGTATTTATTAATCACAAATATTTCTTCCTTGGTCGTGGCTTGGCATGTATTTATGAATCTATATGTATATGTATCATCGTCGCTTGGTACCCACATCACAAGCCTTAATTGAGCCTTAATAGGGACTAGGTCGATTTGAGTAAGATGTCCCAAGATATGTATTTATTTATAGTAGCAGTAACATAATTTAGTTAAACTTCTGTCATAAGAAAGAATAACTTATCGATAACATAATATCTAGTGGAAGTCCCCCACTAGATATTATGTTATCGATAAGTTATTCTTTCTTATGACAGAAGTTAAGACATACTTTAGGGTTTTATCTAATTGTAAGTAAATTAGACGTAGTTATAACGCAGTCGAGGATTAAGCTTAATTTGGATGGAAGTCGATTGAAAAAGAAAATATGTATAGTTGTTAAAGTTGATTTTAATCGAATAATACTCAGAAAATACATAGGTAACATTGCTGGGTAGTAATCTGCATAATTTAGTTATTTTTTATTTATTCGCTTAACTTAGGTATCGCTAATATGAAATGTCATTTCGAAACGAGCATTCACTTATCGCTGAATTTAATATCGGAAAGAAGTCTCTGAGAGCTTTATCGTGAGTTTACAGTAAAAATAGTAGCTATTGTCAGCAAGGACTGTGTAAATCTAGATGTTTAGATAAATTAAGGCGATACATGCGTTTCCTTTGCGTTGCCACACCCACTCTAAAGATACATCTTTATGTTTGCATACATAAATGAAAAGAATGCCTTACTCTTTAAGATTAAACTCATCGGATTAATCATGAAAAATATGATAATCTAAATTTTTGCTCTACACAGCGCGGCTGCCCTATGCAGAAATCAAGTATCTGTGTTTTGTCAAATTTTACAGGAGAGCGAAAAAACGTTTTTTTTAGATTTTTCTTGATTACGTGAAGTAGATTAATAGTGTACTATATTTATTTTTTCAAAACTATGAGTACAATCATTTTAAAACGCAAAAACAGGTTTCTGCCTAGAATGCGATAATATAATTTTAAAGCTTTTCTACAAAGAAACAAGTATCTGTTTATATTTTAGTGCTTTGGTAGGCTTCTTGTTGATAAGTTTATAAACACAAGCATGTTTTATACTAAGTTTTAGATGCCTATTAATTAGTGTATGTCATGCTTGTGTTAAAATATATTATTTCGGTATTAATGCAGTAGGTATTGGAGTATTTCATGGAAAATAAGGTCCTGTTCTGTTTGAATGCAAGTTGTTTTAAAATTCATGGTAGTATGAGTTTTTTTTCTGGAACAATGTATTTCTGACAAAAATACTTGAAAATTTAAATCAATTACTTAAATTGTAGGAAACACCTTACATACCTAACCACAAAAGAACTTCAAACCCGACAGTCTATGGAGAATATCTAGACGCACGCGTGGAAGACGTAAAAATAAAAAGTTATAGTTTTGTTCAATTAATCTGCAAATTAACATACAATATAAATATATATAATATATATATGTAAGTAAAAATATAAATGCATATATATAATATATATATATATATTATATTTTTACTTACACCTGGTACAGAACATAAAGATAAAGGTATCCATACACATCAACCTTATTCAAACATTTGTACTAACTAGTTCACATTTCTCTATTCAATTAGAGTGATTGTGAATTTTCTTGTTGTGCATTCAAAATAGTTGCTAATTATTTGGCATTAAAGGCAGTAACTTTTCCAAAATCTCTTCTTTTTGCTGTTCTGACACCTCTACCTCTTGAGACATTGATTTTTAATTTAGTAATTAAGAAGAAGAAGTCCACAACTTTATATTTAATCATTAAAATTATTTTTATAAAATACAGTCCTATGTCCGTTTCTGAAGCAACCTTCCACCACGTTTTTCAATAGCAAATTCCATAAGGTGTAAAATTTATTATTTTTCATCACATTTAGCTAGTGGTAGAAACTACCCCAATTCTCGAATTTTACCCTAGTTATTATTTTCTAAACATATAGAAACTATCTGTTTTGCCCTATGGCGAGCATTTGAATAAAAATATTCCTTATACATGTCCTATTCTTTGCGTCTTTTCATTATAAATAATTTATACAGCCAGGAAAACACTTCAGTTATCAGATAATAAGCACTTAAATAACACTTCTCGTATACGACCTATGACTGACAAACGTATGAAAAAACAGGCAGATTCAAAAGTTTATTTTAAAAAAGGTACCACAGGAAAATTTTTACCCGAAATTCAAATACTTAAATATAAATATATAAGGTTTTGGTATCCTAATAAAATGAAAATTTCTAAGCTAAAGTCAAGTAGCTTAGCGATCTATATCAATATTTCTACGTTGAAGTCAAGTAACTTAGCGATTTATATCAATATTTCTACGCTGAAGTCAAGTAACTTAGCAATCTATATGAATTTCAAGTATCTTTCGCAAGATACTTGATTTCAAGATAGAATTAGGGTATATACTTGACTTTAGCGTAGAATACCCCGTTGAAAAAAGATACTTGGATTTTTGAAAGTTCTGTAACTACAAAACTATTCAGTAGTAAAAAATAAATAAAATACTGAAAAATGTATTTTAAAACAGTGAATCGAATAACGTAAAAATTTTTTTTTTGATAAATTTCGAGATACTTGATTTCTGCGTAGGGCAGCCGAGCGGCGAGGAGGCTAGAACGCACGATTTTTTCTAATTCTGCCAAGTTTAGGGTTAATCAATAATCATGTAAATCATGTTTCGGTATTAGAAAGTCCTAAACTTTTTTAACTCTACCAAAATACGAATGTGTCGCCTTAACGTAAAGCTCGGAATCGTATTAACAGAAAGTACCTACTAATCGCAACACTATAGAGTGTGGATTTTGTGTTTTTTATTAGGTTTACTATAAGAACAAAAGTAAATAAATAGAATGCACGTGTGATTGTAAACACACGAAAATAAATCAATTACCTAATATCAGTATTGGTCTACCCAACTCGCTACATGTTGCGTTCTCGTTCGTATTTATTTGTTTACATATAATTAATATTGGTGTTGTGATCAGCCGTGTGGTGACGGCAGTAAGAATACATTTGTCACCACCCCAACTCCTCCTGCGAGTGTCGTAAGAGTCGACTAAGTGATGGAAGTGTCACTGATCACTATTTGATATAAAAGATTGATGATGGGCAGCAGCGTCATCATAGTGGATACATTACTGCGATCGCCAATCCGCTTGCCCAGCGTGGCGATTATGGGCATTTACCTCCTAATGCGTTTATACGCATAGTTAATAGGAGAGGCCTACGTCCAGCAGTGAACTATCATAGGCTGATGATGATGAATATTGGTGTTAGAGATATACATTGTAAATGATATTATGCACTAAATATTAATGTTAAACTAACTGTCAATTACAGCAGTGTGAAGGATTTCGTAACTAAAAAATACAAGCTAGGTATACGAGTAACTCTTTTTACAAGCAATTAGGAAGGTCATGTGTCACGTATTTATATGACGTTCAAATTATGGCGGAACTCCAGACCCAATATTTGATTCCATCTTATTTTCATCCTTCCACACGTGTAAACACGAGACAGGCACGTCATATTAGAATGCCGAGATATTTTGTACGTATTTTTTTTACTGTATTTGATATGTGGTATTCGTTGCCCGCAAACGCGAATGAAATGATAGGTTGACAGACAGGTTCCTATTTGGTATAAGGGCAGATTACCTGTTTTGTTAGAAATACATAGATAGGTATGCGAAACGAGTGCATTATGGGGATCTAAATAGTTCTCCTATACCAGTTTATATTACTTACCTATAGAAAAAAACCTCCTTGCATTTTGGAAAATAGACGCGAATTTATCTGCATGTCAAACTTTTGCACGCATTTATTCATATATGATTATTTGCGGCTACGGATAAAGCCTAGCTGAAAGGTTTTTTATTTTTATCTTAATCATTATCTGATTTTAAGAAGGTTTAACCTTGTACCCATTAGTTTGAATCTACGTATTTAACTTATCTTTTAATGCAAATACTTACCTCTTCTCTTCTTTGTCCGTGCCTCTTCCCATATCATTTGGGGTCGGCCCTCTGAATATGCTTCTTCCATTTCTCTCTATCGTGGTAGCTTACTGGTACAGTCTTGCTAAGTTTTTCCAGGTTTCTCCACCGGGTAGCTTTGGGGCGTCCTCGTGGTTGTTTGCCTGTGTCAATTTTTAGGGCTATTTAATACTAATACAAATACTTACCTATACATACCTAAAGGAATATTACGAGACGTGTAGGTATGACGGGACCATTTATAATAAACTGCGCAAACTTTGAAAAGTCTCCTTATATAAAGTTGTGTCTACGTTATTACCGAAATAAAAACATTAAGGCTTTATACTTCGCCGGTTTCTCGAAAACTTTGAGTGCTTCGGCGGGCGGTGCGTTAAAAATAAGTTGAACGTGTTGCATACTAAAGTGCAGAAAATGTCATCAACTTTGATTTGGAATTCTGTAAAAGTGCAGTGTAAATTTTAGTAGGTATTTTTGTATATTTGGCTGGAACTATTTTGAATATTAGGAGAACAAGCTAACGGATAATACAAATAGTTTATTTTTTATTGAATTTAGTATTGGTCATGTTTGTAAATACTTGTTGTTGTTGTTGTTGAATGTTTATTCGAAAACGTTTGAGTACTAAATCGTTATACCGCTATTTTGTTTGCATCTAAGGCATTCTTATTAACATATAAATAAATGACAAATGGTTTAGATGACTAAAACCGGGTCGTAAGGACTTACGGCCTAACACAAAAAAAACCTTGATTCTAGAAAATCATAAATGCAATAACCTTTTATCGAAGACAAAAAGCTTTAAGGAGGGTATTGGAAAGTTTCCAGTCTTACTCAACGAATATACTTACTTAGTATATTTACATGATAACTGTGAAATACTATTCTCAGATAAAATACGTAGTGGTTATAACCTTGTTAGGATCGCATTATCGCATTTCAAAGGCTCATATATTTTCCCATATGCTCAAAATATAAAGAAAGTTTCATATTTCTTGTTTACAGTTTTCGTTCACAAGTGATACTATTAGGCTTATACCTATAGTCGACTACTGGGTGTCCGAATACGACTAATAAGAGTAATAATACATAAGTAAGTATGTATACCTTGGCGACAATCGAATTAATGACGAAAGTCCTATTGTTCGGTCCTCCGGTCTGTTTGTAATTCATTGGCAAGGATTCTTGACCAGGGGACGCGTCAACGATTCGCATATTTCAAATCCTAAGGTCCGTAACGCAGGTACCGAAACCGCTATTTTACAAAAACCAAATAGCCCAATATTTTAAAATGTTTCGCACTTTTTATGTACTACTCAATATTTTATGTAATTTATAATACCTATCATATTTTTAAATTACTCTATTAACTTAGAATTAATATACCGAAAAACGAAAAATAACGAATAAAGAACCGTTCCTTTTGTACGGAGAAAATACCGGTTCCGGTCCCTGCCGTGACATAGACTAGCAGTAAATTTTCCATAAATAAAGTAGAACAAATCAAATTACTTTCTACAGAATATTTTATACGTTGTCAAGGTACCGATATCCTGTAAACAGTGATTGGATTGGCCTCGTAACTATCGATTGAAATAGTTGGTTACCGTCTGTCCTTAGCGAACAGTTTTACCATGTCCTTATTTTTAATAAATAAGCATATATGACTATGCGAGTATACGCCGTTAGTTTTCAATTAATTTTAGGTAGATACACTATATTTTTTATATTAATTTGTTTACAAGGTTCAATAAAGCAGCTTTCTAATAGTGCTTCATGTCTCAATCACGGATTCTAAGTCCTGATACAATACTGAAAATCGATGGTTTTCTTCTTAGTTCAATATTTTGTGTAAAGTGGGTAAAAGTGGGTTTGGTACAGAAGTTGCATGATGCTGACGATGACTCTATTAGGTACTATCAGTGCAATCAATAAAATGAATGTAAATACATAAAAAGTGTGAAACATTATAAAATATTGAGTTATTTCGAGATTTTTCTAAAAAACCGGTTCCAATCCCAGCTTCATAGTACCAGGTTCGCCAGCCGTGCACCGTGTTCATATACTTTGCACCGCGAGCGGAGTGGACTCATTAATAGGTGCCTCAGTTTCACGTTCACTGCCGGCGACGTGCCAGGTGCAGCTTACGCTCGCGAGTTCTACCAGCAGTGAAAATTAGAGTCACTAATGTGACCACTCCGCTCACGGTGAAAACCCGGCTTAATGATATGGTAGCGGTTACCGAGTCGTGTCGTGAGCATGAGCGTGACCGACACGCTGGAGTACTTCATCTTGTAATGGACGACCCGCTTAAGGGTGAAGACATATAATATCAGCATGCGTACGTATTTAGCCCCTTATTCATACACGTCTCCAAACTTTCTTCTTTTTTTTGGTGTGTATTCATACCCAAGCTCTGTTGCTATGTAGTAAATTACATATGTATTACACATGATGTTAAAATATTATCATTAAGGAAACTGAAAGTCTAGTTTTTAACACTTTGAGCGGGGGGAACTCCCGAGGGGAGTTCTCTGTGGGACGTCCAATTTCGCTACAAAGCGGAAAAATCACGAGATCGGCTACGAGCGTAGCGCGGAGCCATACGCGTAGCACTCGTCTGCTATGAAAGTCTTAGCAAAGTTACGATGTTATTTATAACTATGAATTACTGTTTATTCAATAAATAAAAAAATAAAAATAAAATAAACTTAGCCGGCTCGCCAAGTTAGGAGACGTTTATGAATTATTAGTCTACAAAAATTGTCGTCTAATATGAGTCAGCGTCCAGCTTTCTGCACGCGTAGGTACGCAGGCTTACGCGTTTCATACTATACGGCCAAATAAATGGACAAAATATGTACGCCTGCTGATACATGTGTCTTCACCCTAAGGGGCCCCATATTATCGCCTGTTTGGAGAAATTGAATCAATGTGATGATCTATGTTCGACAGAAGGGGTTGAAAGATTAGGTAACCACTACTCGAGGCGA
>JALPQI010026828.1:0-13520 GCA_025490895.1 Thaumatotibia leucotreta
AAATGCGCTAAACGGGTGTAAAAGTGATTTCATCCCTCTGGCGCTTTAATTATAACATGCTGGATCATTCTGCGGGTAATTACGGAAAGATGTCGGTTATCCATTAGTACGATTTGGTACGGTTTCAAAATGGGTTTAGCAAAAAATGTTGATGACTTTGTGATGTATGGCGCTTTGGATATCGATTACTAATTTATCGAATGTAAAAGAATTTCACATTTAATCATTAGTATCATTAGATACCCTAGTTCCAAGCTTTTTGTAACCCACATCTAATCTTCAAACATTTCCATGTTCAGGATTTTTTCTTAGTAATTAATTTACCTTCACTTTGCATAACGTCCATATTGCGATTGTGATGATTTGCTGCGTTGTAAATAGCAAGCAGTTTATCTATCCCCTACCACTTTTATAAGCCTTTTGCGATTTCGATCGAACATTATCTATTACCGACAGATTATACACACACCAACATGATGTAAAACAACAGAATAATACGTACACAGATGTAGTGCAAAATCTTTTCCTTTCGGCTTTCACTGAAACGTCCGAATTCTTATTGCTGTCACAAGTGTCACAACAAACATCAGTGTACAGTCAAGTGCGAAAATAAGTATCGAAAGAATCTGTTCATAAATATGTTACGACGTTCTTATTACACAGAATTAGAGTGCACTGGGACATATTTTTGAACGTTTTTGTATACCCCTTATTTTGTCTTCGACTGTATTACAGATGTAGCGTAAAATCATTTCCTTCGGTAAGTCACAGGAAACGCCCAAATTTATCTTCCTGTCTCAATAAATAAAATAATACTAATAATACACTCAGGCAGTATTTTGCACTACATCTGTAACCCCATATCTCCCAAAATTAAGTGTCAGCTTTTTATAGCCTTCGTTCCTCACAATATTGCCGGTCTTGGACCCCTCTAACTCACCTGAGCGTTAGGCGTAAGCGCAGCAGAAATGGCGTTTTGCTGCGCAGCCGCCGCCGCTGCAGCAGCCATGCTGGCACCAAGCGGGCCATACGCTGCGCCATAGTACCCGCCCATCTGACCCATTCCACCGCCCATACCTGGAACAAAATTAAGTAAGTTTTTAGAGACTCTCCTCCAATGAAAGGCTTTATTAGTAGATATTTGTATTATATTCATATTTTTTGATCATATTGCGAATACAATTTTTTACATGAAGACAGGACTCCCAGACTGATCCATAATTTTTGATTCTTCTACATGACAAAGACGGTAACCATTCTAAAGTTATGTTCATTATCATTCCAGTCCCGCTCGTCATGTGAAATAGACTGTAAAGGTTTAATACCTTTACAGTATTATAAGGTTTTAGTTATTTACTTTCGCCTTTCTCGATGGTTGTGCTTGTAATTGCAAATTTTTGATTCACTTCCAGGTTACCAATTGGCTTAAATGTTGTGTCAAGTAAGTAAATAATTATTTATTGCACCAGTAAGAAAAGGACAAAAACAGACAGGCGGTCTTATCGCTAAAAAGTAAGTTAGATAATAAGGCAATATAATGACATCATGAAGCTCGTCTAATGATATACCTAGTTACTTGGGTGGTGGTCACAGAAACTTGGGAATGAAATGATGTAACCCTATCAAGAAAGAACGGTCTGCGATAAAAGGTCGTATCAAAAATGTACATTTTGGAAGAAATGTATCTTCGTCTTTGCTTCCTTACCTTTCAAAAATATTTCATGTTTAGAAAGTAATTTATAACGTTCGTCATTTTTTTTTAGAAGTAATTCCAAGAAAATAAGTTGTAGTTAAGTAACACAAGACACACAAGTTACTATAAGTAAGTATTCTTATTATGACCAAGACCTGTTACTAAAAGCAGATCCTTTGGTATACATAAATACTTATATTGCCCTACAAATGTTTAGGTAGGTTTATATAACTTGATCTCAATGTTTTGACGTAAACAAACTGCATAAAAGAGGGAAATTAAACCAGGTTCTCAAATTTCAAAACTCAAAGGAGCCCAACTTCGGCTCAAAATCGAACCATTGATAGTTAATTTGATTTGCAGAACCCTTACAAAACTCAAAAGCTGCAGCCATTATTAACCCTAAAATAGCTGGCGAACTTCGATCGTCTGCGTCACCACAATGACGACAAAAACTCAATTAATTTCAGCAAGAAAGGGTTAAATTTACTAGCGAAACCGCAAAAATGCGCTAGAATCAAAAGTGTAGCTTTGAATGGGTAAATTTAATTAACTAAAGGCTTTACTTTAATTTCAAACGGGAAATACTTACACCTGAGAAAGCTGGCAGTTCTAGTATACCAGTTTAAGGAGCAATTTACAAAACGAAGACTTTTTTTTACTTTTAAAACGCAGCCCATGGAATTCCGAAGTCGGGGAAGTTTTTATGTTTTCATTTCAGATTACAATTTGGAGTGGACGGTTTTAGCGTCAAAGTAACTTTAACTTTTGTTTGGAATCCTTCAAGTTTTTCGGCGTGTTTGAAATTTTCTGTTATTATTTCTGCACGTGTTTAAACTTTTACAATCAAACGCCAAATTGGCTGCTTTCAATGTTTTGGCTAATTTTGTTTCTTTTCATTCTTCATTTCGTAGTTGCTTTGGTGGTTATGCTTACGTGATATTTAGCTTAGCTATTCATTTGTGTTTGATGTACATTGTACAAATTAAGTTTAGTTTTTATTTTGTTTCGACAAACTTCATCATTCGTTATTATATTTGAAGGAAAATTAACTCTACCTACCTATTTCTCATTCTTTGCTATAAATAATTTTATATCCCCTATTTGAAAAGAGTATGTTGCTTTCGTATTCTCATTACCACCCTCCGGACGTGATTTGCATACAAAGAGCACATGAAAAACAGCCGATCGTCCAGAAAATGTCCGTTTTCCGTAAAATTTAACACATTCGCCCCACAATAATTGAAAAGAACCCCGAAAGGAGACCCTTTCATACCCGGGAGGTAAGCATTGCGTTATAATACAACGTGTTATAATGGGTATATTGTGTGGGGAGCCGTCATTATGCTCTGGACAGTAATATACCGCTTTGAATCTCTAGGACTGCAATGTTACATTGAAAGGAATAAATTTACATTCATTTAGGTGAAAGACAGATCTAAACCTACATAAAATACTTACAATGAAAATGCGCATAATGCTTTTAGGAGATGTGATGTGATGAAAACGAAACAATCAAAGAATGAATGGAGAAGTATGACGATACATAGACATGATAAGAGTAATTTAAGTTATCACATAGATTAATATGACTATTTTCCATACAAAACTACAAACAAATTAAGATTAGCAAATCCATCAATAGCAGAACGAAGGCATCCGCTCCAATCCATGGAACACTTCATTAAACAGAGATCCGAGACCATTAGAAAGCTTCCCGCTCAAAATTAATAAAACCCTTCAATAGATTGAAGGAGAAAATTCATCACTTTCACGCCAATAGCAGACAGACTAGAAAATACCACAGAGATGACAGCGGATTTAATTATAAAATATAATAATAAAAAAACCCCGATCGTCCCTTACAAAACACCCCTACTCCCCAATCAAACCATTCTCGACCTTAATTCCTACACCGCTCACACTTTTTTCACAGCAAATAAAAATTGTCGGCGGCCGCAATAAATTGTAGACTCGACGTCACCGTGAGGGCGTCATATTTTTATTTAAATTCAAAATTCGAATCTTCGCGTTCGATTTTCGAATGTGAGTGTTCGTTGACATCCTAATTCGGTACGTATTCTAATTCGATGAGATAC
Organism: Thaumatotibia leucotreta; assembly: GCA_025490895.1. Lineage (NCBI taxonomy): Eukaryota > Metazoa > Arthropoda > Insecta > Lepidoptera > Tortricidae > Thaumatotibia > Thaumatotibia leucotreta. Next base: position 3,793 of record JALPQI010026828.1, read on the forward strand.
TTGGCGAATTATTTAATAGAGAGCGAACGTTTGACATCGATTGCCGATTAGGATGTCGAGTGTCAAATAAATTAACTGGATCGATTCGAGCATTTCGAACTCCTTGTCGATAATGAACCCGATTTTCCTGTAGACTCTGTACATGTTACTTTCGCAGATTGCCAATTAAACGAAACGTAATTACGTTCGACAAATACATTTCGATAACTATGAATAAGCTAAATCGAATTGTCGTCTCGATTAAATTCTGGATTCGTTATTATTTCTGAAGCTAGGAATATTTGAGCGAAATGAAGTCCAATGAGAGTTTCTAATGTAAAATGAAGACTGTTTAGGACTAAATTAAAGCTAAAGTATAGCATCATTTCGTATACAATTCGCTTTTAAATACACACAACAGAAAATCAAGAATAAACAATCAAGAATTGAAAGCACCACTCGATAAAACTTGAGCATAACGTCAGTTAAACTCAATTAAAATCGTCCCACTACATTCATAGCGCGTCAAATGAACTCCCAACTAAGGCATGTTTGATAAACACCTCTAAGGAACTGACCGGTAGTTAATGGTCCTCCAGTTCTTTCAAAACGGCGTAAGTTATTATGAAATGTTTAGTCGCTTACGCCTTTCTTGGTTAGGATAAGTAATGCAAGCGGTATTTGAGCACAATGAAATAATTAATTGGTGCTTTGGCTTTGCTGTTATTGCTTGGAGAGTGAAGGCATCGAATGCTTAGCATATCCAATGTAAATGAGACCGTGGTTTCCCTAAAATCTGTACGTAGACAGAGTTATTTTATACTGGATGACTTCAGTTTTCATTTGACTTATGCATTCAGAATAACACCTTCGGCCAGCCGTTAGGAGTGGGCTCAACGGTCCGTCTGAGGTGTGAATTCAAATTTGGAATGTTTGGAACTATTTCGAATTTGTGTGTTCGAATGCTTGGATTAGGAATTCAGGATAGAACAAGATTTTTTATTTCTGTCAGTTCATATAAAATATAGGTATTTTACTCAGTTTTTTTGTGATTTTAAAATTGCTAACCAAATATTTTATGTTAATTTAATTGTTTACAATTACTTCCTCAATTTTTGTTCTAACTAGGACAGTAAAGTACCCCATCCCTTTCTGAATATAATTTCCATTAAAACATACGTGACATGAAACATAGGTTCTGCATATAAAAAAGTGTAATTCTATCATAGTAGTCAGGAAAAGAATATAGACATGTAAACGACAACTAAATTCAAACGATTTTCCGTTAGTACATCAATATAACATCATCCCCCTATTCGGATCAGGATTAAAACATAAAAAATCTTCTCTAAGATATGTTAGGTACTGACGTCGCCCCTTATACAGGGTGATTACGGGGTCATGATCCCAACTGTGAAAAACGTGTCAAGGTGGTCTTTCTGGATAAGGTTTCCGATGGAAAAATCTACTGATTTCATACCGACGGGTGCGTCATGTAAACACATTTGCAAGGAATTTGTATGGAGAAATGTATACATAATAATGAACTCTAACGTAACTAGTATATATGTATAGTATATACATATAGGTCCCATGGGAAATATTGTTCAGAAAGCCCACCTTAACACATTTTTCACAGTTGGGACCACGACCCCGTAATCACCCTGTATTTTAATACGAGCGAGCCCGAGTATATCATATCAATAAGATTTCTGAAGTTCGAAGCCGTTCCTGGAATAATAGAAATCGCGCCTTAGTCCGTAATCTGAAATGAAAGAAAAACATTTGGAAATTGCTTTATGCTGGAGTCTATCCTGAATAGACATAATAATATTTATTTGCATACGAATAATAGACTCTATTTATATTTACACGACTTAATATTAATAGAACTTGAATTGTATTTGTTCTTTGTAATTTGACTGTTCATTGTAAATTTCTTGTGACCTCTCCTCCCTCAATATAATAATGCTCTAAAGTGTAGTTCAACACTCTCTTTTGGGTAACTTTATATTTATAACGCTTTACATATCTTTAAAGGTGCGTTCAAACTAAAAGAGCATTCGCTGTTCTAACCTCCCACTCTACGAAATTCGATCGGTACACAAAACGTGATTGGTTGATTTCGTAGAACGGGCGCGCATTGTGTCGACGATAGGTATCCAGTCTACCTTTTACAGTCGAAACCGAGAATTATTCCTTTTTTTAAAAGATATCAAAGAGATCAATTTATACATTTTGTAACACCAATGATCACATTACAATCAGCTGTGTGCTTGTATGCCACAGCTATTACCATAGTAAAAAAAAGCCATACGCGTAATTAATCCCATTTGTTTCCCCTTATGTCACAGTAATAAATAACCCAACCATGATTAGCATATTATATACACCATACACCGGAAGTGTCCAATCGCGTGCGTTCCGGAAGTCCCCCACCCTTCCGGTCGCGTGACGTCATTTGCTTCGTTTACATGGCAGTAGCGCGCGGGCCGCCGGCGAGAGCGGACGTGCGCGGGGATTGGGGAAAAATGGCGAGTCATTGTTGTTGGGAAAATAATGGGTGTTTCGTTATAACTATTAGTCATTGGCAAAATTAGGTGTAGGGACACAAGATTGGACTTAAATTTGTTTTTCCTAGGAAACTTGGTGTAACGAATCAGACCAATCGTTTTTGTCTATAATTAATACCAATGTAATTAGATATAGTAAAAATGATTTGCGAGCAAACAAAATGGTAATAAACATCTTAGCACGATGATACATTACATCGATATCTATGAGGACCTGCCAAAAATATGCTGTGCCAATTATTATTCACTTTATTACCACTAATACCACTCAGCAGAGTCGAGAAGTATTAAGCATATTTTTGACCGAGGATACCTGTATCATTTGATATTCTATATCCGTTGACATCCGAGACCCAGCCTAAAAATCACCTCATATTTTAATAACACAAAGAAAAATACCAATTATTTCATAGATCACCTTTTCTAGACACGTTAATTGCCACCGGAGATTCCCCGAAATTACCGAAAAGCAATAACCCGCACAATGCAAATATTAAGCGTGTCGTGATTTGCAGAACGCGGCTAATCTATCAATTTATCCATGGTTTGTTAGGCTCTAGTACGAGCTGGGTTCCGAAAAGTCTTAACTGCTATAACCAGAGGTCGACAAAGGTGCGGCATTGTAAGCAATAATATGGACAGGACATCAAAGTTGATAGAATGATAATAAACATATTAAGCCATGGATATAATAGATGATAGTGACCTAATAGGATAAAAATCATTCGCAAAAAGCAATAAAATCAAAAACAAGCGGATAGCGAAAGTACTTTTTAGTTGCTTCACCAAGCCAACCAATTATAATTTTAATTTATTTCACAATTTTCAGGTCATATCCCATTGGACCATAGTTATGCAGAAAACGACCAACTATTTTTTGACAATCTCAAGCTTTAACACATTGAGTTTGGTCGCGTTCTGCATTGACAAAAAAACCGTTTTCTGTATAACTACGGTCTTTTTGGGTGTTCAAATCAAAACTCTACACAACTAACCAAGTTTATAATTATAACCAATGGCTGACCTGACTTTCAATAGCATTTCTTGTCTTTGACAGATATCGTGAAATACGTTAAGATTTATTTTTGCGTAAATACTAATAAATATCAATCATTTTGACAATAAATGTATGTGAACTTAACAGGTTTTAAGTTGGTGATAAGACTTAAGATTGTGTTTTAAAAGTGCGTGATTATTTGAATGCAAGTTTTTAGTATTGTTTGGATTTTTTCGTGCGAACGGTATAGGAGGACACTGCTGGTACTGGCACATATGCCCTTATTGCCTAATGGTGTTTTTGGGCGAATTTTCGCTTGTCATTTGCTGGATGTCGGGCCGGTGATCTATTTTTGGGGTGACGAATCTATACGTTTTAGGGATGAAGTGCGTTCGTAAACAGAGTAAAAAATGGGTGTCTGATAGTCGCTGATTCATTATTTTGCGACAACCTTTGCCTCTTCGTCATGTCCCGGCCACGACATTGGTCTAAGTCTAAGGCGACCAGCGGCGAGCGAATCCATGAGTTCTAGAGAGAGAGTAGGGCGGGATGCCGATATGGGTACGAGAGGGAGCACCATACGTTTTCCGCTAAGCCGGTCGCCTTAGACCGATGTCGTGGCCGCGGTGTCAGCCTCCGTAGCCTAGTTGGCAGTGACCCTACGAAGCTGGAGGTTTCGGACTCGAATCCCGGCGAGGGCATTATTTGACTATTTAATGAAAGTACTGCAGATTCATTTAAATGAAAGATGTTTCTTTATTTCTATTGCTATATACTCTGCTGTTTTTGTCTCCTTAAATCCTAAGCCCTTATTCATAAACGTCTCCCGACCTAGCAAGCTGATAAATATAGTTTAATACTGGTCAGTTGTCACTTTCCGTCTCATCAATATTTCTATACGGCTGAAAGTGACAAATGATACTTATCGACTGGTTTATGAATAAGGGGGTTAATTAATTTCATTGGTTATATTAAAATTTCTTAAACTTTTGAGTGACCAAGATAACTAAGAAATATATCGACGCTTATAATGAAGAACGCAGTATTCCAAAATAGTACATTGTTGGTATTCAAATTACGACAAAATGTTGTCTAAAGATGCAGCGTTGTTCATGATAAGCGACGATATGCATAAACATTTTTCAAAGGATGAAAGAAAACCTAGATTCATCAAATTGTATCTGACAGTGAAAATTAGGCCTGCTACCGCGAACATCAGCACAAAGGCGCCTTTAAAGGGACAGAGCAATATCCCCGAAATTTGCGAATTTTGGTGTTTTGGTAGCAGGCCAGTGTTAAAAGCATATTTTGAGTTTCTATTTTTGAAGTTCAGATATAAACTCTTAGAGAATCATAACTGATATTGTCAGTAGCTGTGTTTGATCAGGACATTTTATAGAAAAAGCCTCTGTTGTATTGTATGGGAACAATGGGGTATTTCTTAGGCGTTTTATGTTCTAAGTTTGATTAGGTACACTCAGAACAATATTACAAGTGTTTTGCCAATATTATAATGCAACTGTCAAATAAAATAGGTACACAAAAATACTGACTGGATTTGACTTGGGATGTTTGAAGTTACTAGAAATAAATGTAATCAGGACATTTTATAGAAAAAGCCTCTGTTGTATTGTATGGGAACAATGGGGTATTTCTTAGGCGTTTTATGTTCTAAGTTTGATTAGGTACACTCAGAACAATATTACAAGTGTTTTGCCAATATTATAATGCAACTGTCAAATAAAATAGGTACACAAAAATACTGACTGGATTTGACTTGGGATGTTTGAAGTTACTAGAAATAAATGTAACTAAACCGTAAAACTCACGTGTATTTAGTTAGTACGCGCGACATGTTTCGGAGAGCTATGCTACCGTGCTAAGTAAAAAAGACGCATCTCTTACAGTACATAGTTCTATGGGAGATGCGTCCATTTTAGTTAGCACGGCAGTATGTAAAAATAGCAATTTTTAACAGTTAACATACCTATTTTACTAGCGTGATGTTTTGAAAGGGTGACTTGTCAACTATATTTTAGGACTGATTAAATAAATAAATAAATAAATATCTTGGGACATCTTACACAAATCGACCTAGTCCCACGGTAAGCTCAATTAAGGCTTGTGATGTGGGTACCAGGCGACGATATATATAATAGATAGATACATATAAATAGATACCTACTTAAATACATACACAACCATGACCAAGGAACAAATATTTGTGATAAATGAATACACAAATAATGCCCTCGCCGGGATTCGAACCCGGAACCTCCAGCTTCGTAGGCAGGGTCACTACCAACTAGGCTACGGAGGCTGACAAAGGCAATCGTAAGAAGCAAATGCACAGCTTCCATGTTGTATTTGTTTGTGTCGTTTTTGGTTGGTAGTGAGTGTAGTGACTAGTGACCCTGCCTACGAAGCTGAAAGTCCTGGATTCAATTTTATCATAAATATTTGTTCCTTGGTCATGGTTGTCTAATGTCTATGTTTAGAAGTATAGTATCTATATGTAGATATTTATCATATATATATCGTTGCTTGGTACCCACATCACAAAGCCTTAATTGAGCTTACCATGGGACAAAGTCGATTTGTGTAAAGGTGCATTCAGACCAAACGAGCATTATTATTCTAACCCCCTACTCTACGAAATTCGATCCCTACACAAAACGTGATTCGTTGATTTCGTAGAGTGGGGGATAGAATAGCGAAGGCTCATTTGGTCTTAATGCACCTTAACATGTCCCAAGATATTTATTTATTATTCATTTGTTCGTAGCTGACATCGCCTTTATGAATTACAAGCACATCATTCAGGATCGTTTCGTAGGTGTTTCGCGGTCGACTGTACTTGCCGTTGACACAGGTGCATGTTATTGGTTCTGTTGTATTTATCATCTAGTGACTCGGTGTTGAATTCAATGTTCCAAATGACTTTTTAAGGTGGATTTAGACCAAACGAGCGAATGCTCATTCTATCCCCCACTCTACGAAATTCTATCGTTACAAAAAACGTGATTCGTCGAAATTCGTTGATTTCGTAGAGTGGGGGAGAGAATTAGCACGCGCACATGTACAGTCGAGTTCAAAATTGCATGGCCAGTTTATGAATGAATTGTCCATGCAATTCTGAACGTCACTGTACGCGTACATGATAGTGGGAAGACCCATAGTGGGAATTATGTAGTATTTATTATCTAGGTATACTATTAATAATTTACTTTCGTCCAGAATAGATTTCAATGGATTGATTTCCAATAAGAAAAACACAACAAGTACGACTAGGTACCTATAACAAAGACAACAAGTAGTGTATTAAATTATCATTATTATCAATAATAAAAAGATGCATAAACGTTATTTATAATTAATAAAGACACATTAATCATTCAGAACAATTGTTTCAAAAACAATACTGAACCAACTTTGAAACAATAGACGCAACTACGTAAATTAGTATCATTACATATGTTGTAACATTAAAAACAAGTACGTAGGCCGTCCATACAATTTACTTCGCAAACACGGTGTATATTTAATACAGGGTGTAAAAAAATATGAGTAAACAGCCCATTCCGTATCGTACTTAGATTAGAAAAACGTAACGAAATAAAGTAGCCATTGCTGAATAATTCTTTTTGTATATGATAAGACCATACCTTTGTATGGATATTATTACAAAGAAGGGCTCTTTGCCCATCTTCTCGGACGCTGTGGTTGATATTTATATCAATTTCTCCATAATTATGGACTTTTATTTAAACTTCTGGATTTAAGTAGTGTTTCTTCTTATTTTACCATTTTGGGTCATTTAGTTTCCCAATGGGTCTTAACTAAACTACAATACCAATACTATAATAAACTGTGAATATCGTGTCTACAATTTGTATTAACTATTTCAAGTCTAACATTATTGAAATCGTCTCTGAAGTTCGCACTTTTTTGGGTCGGAGCTTTTGCATTAAGCATTATCTGAAGTTATTTTGTTTTTGACGATTTTTCAGCGATAGCTTTTGGATATTGGATTCTTAAACATAAAACAGAAGAATTTATTTACAGTCCCATGGCTGTTAGAAGTAGAAGTACATGGGACTATTGTGTAACAGCAGAGACTGATTTTATGATGGCTACTTTATTTCGTGAACAAGCCTTAAAAGTTTTTTCGCGATTTTTTTGTACCCGATTTCATCACATCAGGCTATCCACCATTACTGCGATTACCAATCCGCTTGCCCAGCGTGGCGATTATGGGCATTTACCTCTTAATGTGTCTATAATAGAGGTCTACGTGAGAAAGTCTGATGATGTGACTAACCTGACACTCCAACCATTTGACGTCATCAAAAATACACACTGTATAAGGTCCAAAGCACACAGGTTGCGAAACAATAACCTAATTATGAAACTGTTTGATCAGACGAGCACTGTGTACATAACCTTTACGATATAAAAAGGCGTATCTCTTCTGTATTTACGAACACTTGTGACCTTTTAAAATGTATGGCTAGGACAATTGTTTGAATTTATAAATTGAATTGGAACAATTACTTTGTATTGAAAAATGTGTCTGAAAGAAAAGCATTCCCCTTTTATTTGAAATTAAAATACTTATGCGGGAATTTTATTCAGGATCAAGCAAACAGAAGGAATAGATTCAAATATTTAAATTTTGGGCATTTGTTTGTCTCTGGTACTCCGACGATGGATGATGTGAAAAAGACAGATATTCGAAATATACGAATTTCAAAGGTACTGTTTTTTACCAATTCTAAAATGTACCTAGCAGTGACCTCAACTTTTGAGTGTTTTTTTAGGACTTTGTATAGCGATACGCACAGAATCTAGGTTACGGAAATTAGATAATAGCCGCAGCAATGTAATGCGTACATTCAGCCAATGGGATTGGGAACCCTAGCCCATTCTAGAATCTTGTCAAAATGGGCCAGTAGTAATGAGCTTCGTATAATTGTATGTGAAGCGTCACTTTGACACACTCGCAGTTCCTGAGTGACCTAATCGGTTGACAGTGCGTTCAAATATATACCTATAGGTGTAGTGTATACTGTATGTACTTCAACATTTAAAATACCCTGCTACATACGTAGTTAAATGTGCACCTATTTTAGGTACGAATGTATCCTTCAGGTATATGCCAATATTGTCAATTAAAGTACCCAAACTGAGTTATTTCTTCCTATCGGCTTATCTTTCCACTAATAGTATCTACAAATCACTGGGCGTATTTATATGTCTCAAACACATATCATTATGCCGACACTTTAGCCACAAACCTATCAATTATTCTCGAATTTACTTGTCGGCGTGTGTGGCGCCGCCCTAGAGAACTCTATGTGTACCGAACCTAATTTAGGGTTACCAAAACGTAGACTACAAACTACTTAATCAAAAGTTGTGCGATAGGGGTGTGCAGTAAGAAATTGTGGGATTGTTTGATATATTTTAGTTTAATTTTTGTTTGAACTGAGTTTTTCTTGAACAAACTGGCTATAATAATAAAAAAATATTAAGAAACTAACATCTAAATAAAAATTACCTTCGGGTTTTGTTATGCATACTTCTTTAATTTTACGTTTGTTGTGAATGAATGACATTCCGACTATGACATTATCACATTTAAGCAATAGTTTAGTAGGTACCTATAAATAATAAATAAATATCTTGGGACATCTTACACAAATCAACCTAGTCCCACGGTAAGCTCAATTAAGGCTTGTGATGTGGGTACCAAGCGACGATATATATAATAGATAGATACATATAGATACTTAAATACATAGACAACCATGACCAAGGAACAAATATTTGTGATAAATAAATACCTACACAAATAATAGGTAGGTATAATAACCTATAATTAATTTAAATTGCATACAGGGGGTAACCCTTATTCATAAACGTCTCCTAACTTAGCAAGCCGCTAAGTATTGTTTGTCCCTTTCTGTCTTATCAATTGTCTATCGAAAAATCAAAAGGGATCGAAACTCCGTTGTTGTACGCATAAGTTGCTGACATAACTTTAATTTGCGAATTTTGTAGTTCTCGGTAGACTTTTCAGAAACATCTTTTGTGGTAACCCTGAACTTACCCTTATCCGTGCTAATGTGTACGCGACTTTAGTGCCACGTGCGTGTCGCGTGTGTAATGGCCCTTAT
>JALPQI010026829.1:0-13654 GCA_025490895.1 Thaumatotibia leucotreta
CATGAGCGAACTCACTCTTTAGAGAAACCGTATTGCTGCAAAATATGTCAAAAGAAGTTTTCGCAATCATGCTCTTTGAAGGCCCATGTTAGGACCCACACTGGTGAGAAGCCATATTGTTGTAGTACATGCACCAAAGTCTTCACACAATTGGCTCATTTAAAAACACATGAGCATATCCATACTGGAGTCAAGCCATATTCTTGCAAAACTTGTAATAAACAGTTTTCAGAATCGCGAAAACTAAAGACGCACACATTAGTGCACACCGGAGAAAAGCCGTATGCTTGTATAATATGCGAGAAAAGGTTCCGTCAACTACCTCATTTAGACAAGCATAAACTAACCCACACGGGCGAGAGACCGTATTTCTGTGAAATATGCGAAAAAAGTTTTATTGATTCATCGCAATTAAGGAAACATAAACAAATACATAAAGGTATAAAACCGTACTTCTGTGACATATGTAAGAAACGATTCAGCGAAAAGCGCTCTTCGGAGATACATAAAAGAGTACACACGGGCGAAAAGCCGTATTCCTGCAAAATATGTAAAAAACGGTGTTCGGAACTGGGTTCATTAAAGACACACATGAGAATCCACACTGGAGAGAAACCTTACTTTTGTGAAATATGTTTTCAGCAGTTTGCTTACTCTGATAGTTTAAAAGCACATATGCGACACCATAGTCGTGATATGTTTTCTTGCGAAACCTGTTCAAAGCAATTTGCTAGATCACGTGATTTGAAAAGACACAAACAAATACACACCGGACAAAAGCTTTACTCATGTGAGTTGTGCAACAGACCATTTTTGGAGAAATGCACTTTAAAGAGACATATGCGTGTCCACGAGAAGCAACGCTCGTAATCTTATCACATGTTATTTAATAAAAAAAGTATACATTATTTGTCCAAGTTATAGTCGAGGTCCAATAATTCAACGCTCATCATGAACAACGCTGCATCTTAACCCTTAGGTGCATACAGTATCATAAATGATACGACCGAAATGACACATGTCGAAATAAGTAATCGATTGCGACTGACACACTGAGCAACAGAGTTCTAATTGGCATCGATTGTTTACATAAGTCATTTCAGAATTAAAATGTGTGATACCATATGCACCTAAGGGTTAAGACACTACCTTGTCGTAATTTGAATTCTAACACTGAAGCAATAGAATTCAAATTGCAGGTGCGTATTATTTTGGATTACAGCGTTGTCCATGATAAACAACGAATTAAGAACAGTGACTGTATAACATAAATATGGCATAACACGCCTACATTCATCCTTATAAGTTTTTAAGCTAACATTAATAAATAAATAAAATAAATCTTTATTTCGAAGTACAGAACTCCATATAGTAGTGTTAGGATTTTCATTATTAGTTTTAATAAATAATCATTTGTCAATGCATACATATTTTTTGTCATGTAGTTTCCAGAATAGCAGCGCAGTGATTGTTTGTCGCAACTCTTCATCAAACGTGCCTATTTTGCGTAGTCCCAACGCTGGCCCAGTACTTGTTGGGGACTTGACAAACACCCTTGAATTTCTTCGCAGGTGTATGCAGGTTTCCTCACGATGTTTTCCTTCACCGTAAAGCACTTGTGAATATCAAATGATATTTCGTACATAAGTTCTTTGAAAAACTCATTGGTACGAGCCGGGGATCGAACTCACGACCACTGCGTAGCAGCCGTGCGTTTTATCGCTAGGCCACAAGCGCTTTTTTTCAGTGATTATTAGGGTTCCAAAGTAAACTAGGAACCTTTAGGGCCGCGGCGATCCCTTTCATTGTGAAATAATTTTAGAATTTATCTACATATTAAAAAATATCAATGTCGCTTGAAATATTCGAAAAGGTCGCGCGGTGCCGCTAACGGCCGCGCATAGTCGCTGGCGGCCGCTGGCAACTGACGCCACCTAGCCGCGCGGCTGTTCTGCCATCACTCACACCCGCCGGTCTCCCATGCAAGCGGCCACAGGAGGCGACGAGCGGCCGCTGGCGGTGACGGGAGGCGGCCAGCGGCCGTCAGCGGCCTCGGCGACGACGCGAGGCGACGGGCGGCCGCCAGCGGCCGTGAGCGACGAAGCGAGTCAGTCGCTGCCGGCCGCTGCCATTCCGGTATGAATCGCCCTTATAGTTTCGCCATATCCGTCTGTCTGTCCGCAGCATAGCTCAGTGGCCGTTAGTACTAGAAATTAGCAATTCTGCATGGGTATACATATTAATCACGCCGACTAAGTGGTAAATTAAAATATAGATAATAAACGTGGGGATGATATTTTTTATTTTGTTGTAATACTATATTGTGGGGTATCGTTGAATAGGTTTTTAAAAATAACAAGGGCATCTCCAGAATAAAAAAATGTGTCTCCTCCCCCCGCTGAGAAAAATCCTGAATAGTGGGCTTATAGAATACTTTAAAATAAAACAGTTGCGAACATAACCAGTCCAGCCGTTTTTGAACAACCTACGGAATCTTATACTGAGCATGGCCTGACAATGCCCCCGTTAGCATAAACGCAGTAACTAGTTTTAAAATGTTAAGTTATATCAAAACATAATTCAGTTGAATAAAGTAAAAATCAAATGACACTTCAAAACTAGTTACTGCGTTTATGCTTACGGGGGCAGCTCTTGGTCGGTTTATAGTATGTAACTAAGTTTGAGATGGAGTTTGAATTATTTGAAAGGAAAGTTGTCGATTTGTATTTTTAAGCGAATAAACCGTTCACTGTCTTTATAACAAACAACTTACAACTTTACTCTTTATACCTTGGTTTACAATACATACAGACTGATCACTGATTATATCATATCAAGAATCAGATCAGTCCGGTGTGCGACTCGTACAATCTATATTCATAAACGTTTGCTAACTTAACAAGCCGCTAATCATTGTTTGTCCCTTTCGGTCTTAACAATGTGTCCATAAGAGCAAAAGGGACAAACAATTATTAGCGGCTTGTTAAGTTAGCAAACGTTTATGAATATAGATTGTACGAGTCGCACACCGGACTGATCTGATTCTTGATATGATATAATCAGTGATCAGTCTGTATGTATTGTAAACCAAGGTATAAAGAGTATATGTTAACGAAGTGGAGGAGGTATATATTAAGTCGGCGTAATCGTAGATATCTAAAGCAATTATATTTAGATTTATAGCTAACGTGAGACTCAAACATATTTAAATATTTAGAAAACGGATTACTTACGTACAGTTAAATTCACGAAAGCTGGCACGAATGGATCGAGTAAGCGACAGAATGTATCTATGTATGTCTAAGCGTTAGTTCAAGTTCATTTATGCATAATAATTTATTACATGTCATTTTTACTCGTAGTATACATATTTTAAAAAATATATGACATGACAATTGTAACAAATACATATTACACAAAAGCAAATTTAAATGTCAAAATAATAATAAGAAATATAACAATGTCAAACAATTTACATACAACAATAATTAATTAATGTCGCGTGTATATCATAAAATTTAAAATATATTAATATAAAAAAATTATAACAATTCCCTGTAATTAGGTACTATGTGTGGGTCTCTTGTATTTTATCAAAGAATCGTCGGTGGTATAACAAGCCATCTCAAGTAATATTTTTTTCCCCTCACTAGCTCGTAAAGCGCTCGTTTATCCTTTAATACGAGCGGGTAAAAACGCTTTTTACCAACATGTGAATAAAGTAATTTGACATTGCTCTAATTCCTATAGCCCCCTACTGCCTAGTATAAGTGGATCTGTATGACCGTAGTAAACATGCGGAATCGGAGCTCACATGTTAAATTGGTCGTTTCTCATGGGTGACTTTGTAAGCCATTGGCTATATATACGTTTCAGAAGTAACTCTATTCTACGATACGTTTCGACATTGAGTTTTGAATGGTTTCTTTAAGTTAATTTACATATGGATGAGATTTGTAATCATATTTCCTCGCGATAGTGAGGGGAAAAAAGTTGTATTACACTTGGCGGCAAAGTTTGTTCAACTCTCGTGCCTTGAGACCTTCGCAATGCTCAAGATTCCAGTTTTTGAACCACTCGCTACGCTCGTGGCTCAATTTTGGAATCTTTCGCTAGCTCAGGTCTCAATATTGGCACGACAGTTAAACAACAACTTTGCCCCCTTGTATAATAAATAACTATTAAATATTATTCGAAAACACTACGTCACTAGAGGCGTTCCTAATACTGAAAGGCAATGCATTAAACATTTTTACTCCTAACACCCCCACAGAGTTTTTGGATTTAGCTTTGGAATGAGCAGGCACCAGGAGGAGATGACCTCCGCGCGTGCTCCTTCCAGACTGTTGGTCTCGGCTCTTGTAAGAGGTGAAATTGTCCCTGACGTACTTACACGCTTCCAATATATAGACGCTGAATGTGAGGATTTTCAGGTTAATGAATAGGGCGTTAGCGATTGGCAACTTGGCTAAGTATCCAGGTGTGGTCCGGCTGCAGAATAATACTCCACAGGCGGCCCACATTAAATGTCTCTTATCTCGCAAACTATGTAGGTACATACAGTCAAGTGCAAAAATAATTATCGAAAGAATCCGCTCATAAATATGTTACGACGTTTTTATTACACAGAATTAGAGTGCACTGGGACATATTTTTGAACATTTTTATATACACCTTATTTGACTGTACATGTAATTTCCAATTAGATACATGAGGTAATGATAGGTTCATATCGCCACTAGAAATCGAGCTTAACCCTTTGACCATTTGACAGCTCTGTCAAAGCTTTCAATTTCGAACCTTGCATATTTATAAATTGATTTGGTTTTGTTTTTTAGATGACGGCAAATATGTTGCCAATACCCATTAAAGGGTTAACCTTTTTGACGCCACGTCAAATTGGCTTCTCGACAAGTGTTTTTACACCACTAAGTAGTATTTAGATTTTAAAAATAATGCCTGACATTCAATTGTAAAATATTTGTATTTAGACTTTCTAGTAACTGACTATTGATTATTATTATATTGCTAATTATTTAGAATTGACAAAATAATTGCACGCTTGCTTGAAAGCAAAATACATGCTACACATGACATGAATTTTAACATCCTACATCACTGTATTTTTGCAAATAAATGTATTTGTATTTTATATTTGTAAATACAAAAGCCGTCACTCACACGCCACGTCAAAAAAAATGATAAAATTGGACTTGAATTTTACGAGCATGTGTGTAGCATTGCTCTGTGGACCAAGACTTATATATCGGTCTTGGGCGTTGAACATGCGGTGCCAATATATCAGTCGTTGGCGTCCAAAAGGTTAATCAGGTTGTGGTGCCGCCCGGAGAGCAACAGCTATTCGAAAGGTAAAGATGGAAAACGGTAAGGGTTTGATATAAATTAAAGACATAATTAAAGTAGGTACTGCTTTTATTTTTTTAATAATTTCATGTTTAGCATGCAATAATAGTACTCGGAACAAACGTTAAAAAATATTAATTGAATCGCATAGCACCACGTTAGCTATTTATGTGAATGGTGCATAATGAGGCATTAATACACTATTGTTTTATAAAACGCGTCACAGGCGAGTTTCATAATAGGATAACTGTGTTTAATACCTAATTATGAACACATGTGTTTATTTTTTAACGACAGACAAATGGTAGGAAATGAGACAATGCGCGCCTCATTTACAAAAACAAACAACGATGATACAACATTGTATGAAAATCCATTAAAACATCGCTTAGCGCCACAGCCACAGTTTATAAGCTATACCGTTAAAACATTTATTTATTTAACAAATAGTAGAAAATGTTTAAAATACGTTTGTCGAAACATGTATATTAAAAATTATAAAAACGATACAATAAAAACAAGGAAAAAGGCTTGACTAAATCTGACAATGGGGACGAAGATCTTTGGATTTAAGGATAAGATATTTCTGTGTCTTTTAATCTCGAACACGTCTGTCGCCACTCATGCATCCTTAAATTAGCCAATTGCGTAAATGCCTTATTACATATTTTGCAGGAGTGCGGTTTTTCCCCTGTGTGTATACGCCTATGTGTCTTCAAAGTACTCAAATCACTAAATCGCTTTTGACACGTTTCACAACCGTAAGGTCTTTCGCCTGTGTGAATTCGTTTATGCACTTTCAAAGCGCTCGATTGCGAAAACCCTTTTTTGCATACATCGCAAGAGTACGGTTTCTCGCCAGTGTGGATTCTTATGTGCATTTTCAAAGTGCCCATTTCTTTAAATTGCCTTTGGCAAATGTCACACGAATAAGGTTTCTCGCCAGTATGTATTCGCATATGTGTTTTCATTTGGGTGGAACGTGTGAAACTCTTTTTACATATCTCGCACACATACGGTCTCTCTCCCGTGTGGCTACGCTGGTGCGTCCTCAAGTGGCCGATTTGTGTAAACTCTTTTTTACATAAATTACACGAATACGGTCTCACGCCAGTGTGTACCCGTTTGTGTATTTCGTAGTTACCCAAAACTGAAAACTGTTTATTGCATATTTCGCACGCATACGGCTTCGTACCTGTGTGTATTCTCTCGTGTATTTGCAGTGAATATAATCTAGTGAACTCTTTATTGCAAATTTCACATAAGAAAGTCCCTCGCCTGATTTCTTTCCGTTTTTTCGGTTTTTTAATTTTTTGGGAATGTATTTTGACGTGTTTTTGTAGATGTCGTTTCAGTCTGTACGAACGGCCGCAAGTATCGCAAATATACGCACTTGAGTCTAAATGCTCGTGTGTGTCGGTGTTTTTATTTATCTCTCTAGTTGACGCTCTTGTTTGGACAGACGAGGTAGTTTGAATGTAAGGCGTGACGTCACAACGCTCGAGTTTCACAAAGCAGTCTCTTGGCACGAAAGCTTGCAGATTTGGCTCTGTGAAAACATTGGAAACATTAATTTTTGTGGCAAAATGAATGGGTCACATTTTTACTATCACATTGTAAAAAAAATTGTACCTCTTCTATTTCAAAGTTATATTCAATCAGTCTGGTCCCGCCATTATAACGTTATAATGGCGGAACCAGGTCCTGAATTCTGTCGATTTATATTGCATTGTTTAGTACTGAATTGGTACTATTTGCTGCCTTGTAAAAAAATAGTAGCTCTTCCATTTCAAAGGTATATTTCAAACAGTCTGGTCTCTTCTACAGTATTTCAGCAATAGTAGTAATGTAGAAAGATGAATCAAGTTTTTAACGACGCTCCTTGCCATGGTTACGGGGTTCAAAATCTATTGAAATGAATTCCAATGGTTAAAATGGGCCCTGGTGACGGCAGTAAGAATACATTTGTCAACACCCCAACGGGTGTCGTACGAGCCAACTAAGGGGTTGAAGTGTCACTGACCATTCTTTGCTAGAAGATTGATGATGGGCAGCAGCGTCGTCATAGTGGACACATTACTGCGATCGCCAATTCGCTAGCGTGGCGATTATGGGTGTTTACCTGCTAACGCATAGTTATTAAGAGAGGCCTACGTTTAGCAGTGGACTGAGATAGGCTGATGACTAAATATTTTTGTGATAAGCATAAACAGTTGCCTTGGGATCCAAACTCGGGACCTCTAACTTCAAAGGCTGAGTCACTATAAACTAAGCTATACCGTTTGTCAGTAGGAGACAAAAAATCTTGCATTATTTCATAATCACGCACTTTTACAGCCCATTTTGATTTTATCACCAACTTAAAGCCTAAACCTTGATTATACATATTTAGTTAAAATTATTCATATAAATTGATTAGTATTAACGTAAATATATCTGTTGATGTGTTTCACGGTCGAAGACGTCAAATGCACTGGAAAGTCAGCCATATTTGTTAATTTTTTTTGTTTTCTACTGACAAATGCTGTATTTAGGCAACTAGGCAGTAAAAAGGGCTATATCGTAATGGGTACAACAATAAATAACTAACCTTTCTCCTCAAAATCAGCTTTATCTTCCGTGTTTACCGTTTTCTCAGGCTCTATTTCCATCTCCATGCTTGGCACAATAAGAACATCATCCTCTGGGCTTGGCTCATCATCAAGAACCTCAACTATATCTACACTTGGCCTTGCAGATTCATCTGTGTCTACGCTTGTTAAGTCTTCAACGTCAGGATTGTCTTCTCCTTCTATACTCGGTGTTTCATCGGAATCATGCTTGCCGTTTGTTCTTGGTTCGACTTCAATTATTTTCTCATCTATTATTTCTATGCTTGGCCGTTTAACAGACTGTCTTTTCTTTTCTTGTATACTTGGTGTGTCATCATCAAGTAGTTCTACAATTTCTATGCTTGATCTTTTATTAGAATTATTCGTTACTTTTTTCAACTGTATGCTTGTTTTAACAGATTCAAGCTTTTCTTTTAATGCATCTAGGCTTGGAAAGTCTTTAAAGTCGAGTTTCTTTTCTACTATTTCTATGCTTGGCCTTCTAACATAATCATTCTTTTTATTCCGTTTTTGTACACTTGGTGTGATGTCATCGTCTAGTATCTCTACTATCTCTATGCTTGACCTTTTAACAGAACTACGCTTATTTTGCGCTGTATCTTTGCTTGGAGTATCATCAACATCAAGTTTTTCCTCCACTATTTCTATACTCGGCCTTCTGCCAGAATTATGTTCATCTTTTTCCAACTCAATGCTTGGCATGACTTCAATATCAAGTTTTTCCTCTACTATCTCTATGCTTGGTCTTCTGGCCGAATCTTGTTTTTCGTTATCTAATACTATGCTAGGCATGTCATCAATATCAAGTTTCTCTTCTTCTATGTCTATACTAATTCTTTCAACATAATCAGACTCATCATTGTCTAATTCTATGCTTGGCATGTCATCAAAATCATGTTTTTCTTCTTCTATGGCAATACTAGGCCTTTGAACTGAATCATGCTTATCGTTGGTTACTTCTATGCTGGGCGTGTCATCTACATCAAGTTTCTCTTCTTCTTTATCTATTGGCCTCTCAATATAATCATGCCCATTGTCCAATTCTATGCTTGGCATATCATCTACATCAAGTTTTTCTTCTATATCTATAGTAAGTATTTCAATAGAACCATGCTTCTCCTTTTCTGTTTCTATGCTGAGAATGTCTTCAACATCCTGTTTCTCTTCTACCTCTACACTGTTCTCAATTAAGTTATTGTCTTCTTTCTCTATGCTTGACATGTTTTCAACATCAAGCTTATCTTCTTCGACACTCGTCATGTTATCATCATCCTTCTCTTCTGGTTCCATGCTAGGTATATTTTCTGCCATGCTCTCCATAGCTATGTCCATGCTTGGGATGTTTGGAACATCACTATTGCCTTCTCCTATGTCTGTGCTAGTGTTATCTTCAATGTGGTTGTCTATTCGATTATTATCTGTGTCCTCTTCATCTTCCATGCTAGGCATGTGTATATGCACCATTACATGTTCGATCAAACCAATCTTCAACGCAAACTCTTCCTTACATATATCACACACATAAGGTTTCTCACCTATTTCACAATTTTCGTCATCATCCTCGTAAATAAGTCTTTCACCGTCTCCTGTGTTATCACTGTCCTCTGTAAGTCTTTCTACACTTATTTCAACTGTATCACTATGCACTATAAAGTCACTGTCTTCCATTTCCCCTCGTGTTGTTTCATCTTGAATGTCCAGACTGTCCAACGCTAATACATGATCAGGTCTGATGCAGAGTTGTTCCGGGCTACTGACATGCTTATAAGCTGGTTGTTCTGGTTGTTTTTCTTGTGACTTGGGCAGGACTTCCTCTGCAAATTGCTGATCAGGTTCTGACTCCAGCGGTTGTACTTGTGGTTCAGGCAGTGACTCTGATAGTACTTGAAGCTCCTGAGTTTCAGGCAGTGGCTCTGATTGTACTGGTGTAGGTGGTTGCTGAACCGGAGAGTTAGACGGCTGTGTTTGTTGGACTGGTTCTTCAGATGGCTGGACTGGTTGATCACCAGCTGCTGCTCTGGCTTCTTCTATGGCCGCTGAAACAACAACTGATTTTAGAATATACAAATACAAATAGTTTATTGTTTGAATGTGAGTAATAATTATAAGGTTACAGTCATTAGTAGGTACAGATCGTCACAATCAACCATTATATGGCGTACAATATAAATTATGATTCTAATGGCATGTCATTGAATTTTAATTTCTAGTTTCTAGCAGTAAAGTTAATGTCAAATTTATATAAAAACAAAAGTAAAGAAACAATAAAATTATAATAAATAAATCAATAAATAAAAGGAAATGTCAATGTCATGCTAAGAAATCAGAGCAGAAAGTAAACACAGAACAGGAATAAAACAGGAAAATTTGATGGAATTGTAATTAAAAGTTTGTAAATTAATTGATGTCAAGTATAGTGCGCATATTATATAGTATTATTATTTTGAAAATGTTCATTAATGTCATAGTACGATTTATTTAAACACCATTTGAATAATTGATTTTGAAATTCAATGTAATTTAGTGACTTCAATTCTTTAGGTAGATGGTTGAAAACTTTTGCGGACATGTACAGTATACTTTTTTTTAAGTGAGCAGTGTTATGGCCGGATAACAAAGATTCAATCCATTCAGCCTAGATGTGGACCTTGGATTGGATGGCATGACCTTGTATGTTTCTATGCGAGTTTTTACAAATAGGCACATTTCGTATATGTACAAGGTGGGTAATGGAAGGATCCTTAGCTTCCGAAACAGAGGCCTACACGAATCAGTGTTTTTAGCTCCACACATAGCCCTGATACACTTTTTCTGCAGTATAAATGCACGGTTTGCACATGTGGAGTTGCCCCAAAGGATGAGGCCGTATCGAAGATTGGACATAATATGACCATGGAACGCCAGTAGGGCAGATTTTTGAGAAACCACTTGTGCAAGCCTGCGCAGAGCAAATACAAATCTGTTCAGCTTGTTTACCAAATGCTCTATGTGACATTGCCAGTTACAATGACAATCCAGCATCACTCCAAGGAATCGCATGGATTGAACATTCTCTATTGCTACATTATTATATTCAACTGCTAATTTTTTTGAGCTACTTTGTGGTTTGTTGATTAATCTTTGACCACCACAGCTTGGGTCTGCCCCGTTGTCGGTGACAGCCTAGTTTAGGTTTAAGTTTATTATTTTATAATATAACATAATATTGAATTATTAATATTTCATTCATATTAGAAAGGCATCTGATGCTGGTATGGTATGTCTAAAATCATAGTTCACTTTGCACGATTTCACTGCTTAGATAATTTATCAAGTCAACTGATTAACACTGGTAGAGTTCACAACTTCAGAGGGTAATTTGATCCAAGCTTATACTATTATGTTTGCAATGAAGTTTTTTACGATATTTTTTGCTTTGTTGTTACTAGTTTCATATTTTATATTGTTTTGTATGCTGTATGGTATTTTATTTTATAGACATTGTTATAAAAACCTAGCCTAAGAAAAAAAATAAATAAATGGATAGTATTAAATAACATTTTTGTCCGTCCATAGTGTATGCCAAAACAAGATAAAATATCTGAGGTAAAAGGCTATCAGTAGGCTTAGGACTTTTCATAGCATATCGTGGTTCTAAAATCCTTGGAGCCGCTATGTGTAAAATTTTCGAAGTCAAAGTCAAAGTATATTGTAATATTAAGTAAATATAATGATTTATACCTACTGTCACATCGTTACTGAGTTAATTTTAATCGAACGTAATTAATTTTAAAAATCGAACTTGATTTCATAAAAAGTTCATACGAAATTAGTTATATCAGAAACCATAAAAAAACTAGACAAGTAGGTTCAAGACAAACTAGAAAAAGTCTTAGATCGGAAATAGCAATGAAAATGGCGAAAGTATCATGTTGTTTTTCTCGAAAGTTTCGAATCTTTCGTATAAATTACATGTAACTTCCGTACAAAAAACAAAACTGACGTTTGTCGACTTATACGACTTAAGATACCCCCGGCTAAGATCGGATGACCGCAATAACTACTGAAATAGTAGTATTTTTTTGCTCACTGGCTGTATTATGCATGACGCCATTTCACCCCGCCCCTCTCGCTAGTATGCAGCAACCGCTCAGCCGCATCAGTCGTGAGCTACGTTCGTTTAAAAAAAAGTGTTTTTTTTTCGAGAATTTTTGAAGATTCCATCTTTAACAGGAAGCTATGCACCTTCGTCTCCTTACTTTAGAGTTGAAATGAGATACTAGTCCGATCATAAGCCAAGAAGGTTTTTCAATTGGGTGTCTTGGACAAAAAATAGTGCAAGTTTGACTTTACGTTTACTCCTAAGCTATTCGGCTGAGTGGCATCAAGTAAATTTATATTGAAAGCTTGATTTTTTTTATCACGTACATCACACATCTGCAGGTAAAAGTTAGTGATAATAAATTTATGTTTTTTTTTTTGTAAGGTAACTAAATTTCGTATGCACTTTTTATGAAATCAAGTTCGATTATTAAAATTAATTACGTTCGATTTAAATTAACTCAGTAACGATGTGACAGTAAGTATTAATCATTATATTTTATATTACAATATACTTTGACTTTGACTTCGAAAACTTTTCACATAGCGGCTCCAAGGATTTTAGAACCACGATATGCTATGAAAAGTCCTAAGCCTAGCTATCAGTAATCAGTCAGTTTTGCCTTTTCATCAAAGAAGCTGGACTGTGTAATAATAGATTTGAAATTACTATCACTACATATGTACTAGAAAACAAGGTCATTTGCTGCTATCTGTCCCAATGTGATATCTTTAAAACTATGCATTGAATTTATTGCGGTTTTTTAACGGTTATTTATTTATTTTTGACTTTATTGCACAACAAGGACAGCTTAATGTACAAAAAGGCGAACTGAATGCTATGAGGCATTCTCTAACAGTCAACCTTAAGGCAAAGCAGAAAAGATTGTATGTTTTTCTGTTCAGTTTTCTGAAGGTATGAATATTCTATTTTTCTCTGATAGCCATTGTCTGAAGGTTCAAGAAAATGCGGCTCTTTTATTTTTATGTCCTATAATTTTACCTTTTCTTAAGTGAGTGAGATGACATTTGTGCTGTTTTATGGATGAATAGACCCTAATGCTTTCGTCCATATGCACATAAACATGTACTATATGCATCTTTTCATACATTAAGTATCATAAATAGGTCCAACTTACTATGAACGTCTACCCGCCAATTTGAGAACTGAAACATCTGATGAAGCTTTTGAACGTCAATTAAGGATCTTTTTATTGATATCCGTGTATTCGTGGACCGAGTACAGAGGGTTTCCTCTGTACTCGGTCCACGAATACACGGATTTAAAATTGTAATGTGCCTATTTAATTATTTGACATTTTTAACCGACTTCAAAAAGGAGGAGGTTTACAATTCGAAGAAATCTTTTTTTTTTTTATAAATGTAAAGTTGATTAACATGATTTCTCCCAATTGATTTTAATTCTAGTTTTAAGTTTGACGATCACGGTGTGTGATAATAATATATGTGATGTGATATTTAATGTTAATTTAAATGTAATGCTAAGTTATTATTAATTTATATTTATTTTTTGACATCATTTTATTGTACGATATTATTTGACAATCATAATTTAAATTCATGTAGATTAGTGTATC